>CAIGQZ010032903.1:8300458-8321840 GCA_903798205.1 Danio tinwini | reverse complement strand
ATAAATAAATAAATAAATAAATAAATAAATAAATAAATAAATAAATACATACATACATGAATGAATGAATGAATGAATGAATGAATGAATGAATGAATCCTAAAATGTATTTTCTGCTTTAAATACTAATTTTAGATTTTACAGATTTTACAAATTGGGATTTCCTTTTTTTTTTATATTGCTGCAGCTTAGACATCAAGGAGAAACCCACACACACAAACACACACACACACACACACACACACAAACACAAATATATCTCAACATCTAGCGATATACTGGATATCCTTTTTGAATGCAAAAAAAATAAAAATAAATAAAGTAGTGCCATCAAAGATTACTCAGGAAACTACTGATAAGGGTGCAAAGTGAGGTTTGAGGCTTCACAGTAAATAAGATAAAGCAGAAACCCTTTGAAAGCATCCAAGCATCAATTTCACACCGTCTTTAATCTAGACAGACTGGAGCTTTCTGAAGGAATAGAAGAACTGAGAGAAAGCGGAAGAGAAAGAGCTCAGGGCAAACCCAGTCGTTTGGCAGGAGAAACGTGGCCGGCACTCCCGAAGCCTTGACAGGATGCTGGAACATGAGCTGAAGGTGACGGCCACTGTCAGAGTGACATTTGCAAATGCTAAAACACATTTGTGAGACTAACCTCGGGCGGATTCTGCACATAAAACTTTTTGCTGATGTCAGATTATTTCCTTTCAAATCCTCGCTTACAGAATATCCTCTTTGATGGAGGAAATAAAAGATCGGAATTGACACACACACATACAAATGAATTCAAATGAAAAAAGCTGGAGTTAATTGAATTATACCCCAAAAAAAATTAAAAGTGAAATCTAATGGAATGGAAAAATCGCATTAAAATGAACGGTTAATGATAAAACTAATCTCAGTACAAAAGAGGTTTAATGTGTACACTGTAATGTCAAGCGCTTTTTACATACAGAGTCTTTGATGCTTTGCTTTTCATTAGTGCCCAAAATGACAAACCTAGAAAATGTCTGGCACATGAACAACATCATCCGGCTCTTTCTGTTTAAATGCAGAAATTTGGCTCCATTTCTCTTGTAGTTCTGCCAGCAGCCTTGACCTAGATCAGTGAAAAGCTGTGATAACTCCACTGAAAGACAGTAACAGCTGCTTGGATGCTGTTAGTGCCAAACCTCCAAATATCTTCAAATCAAGCATGTTACAATTAGACTGTCGTTATGAAGGTTCTTAATGTCTTTTCTCGTATTGCATTATAATGCCTCATAATGGTATTCTGTTGTTCTGGATAAAAACCTGTCTGTAAAAAAAACATTTTTTCTTCTTTTGTTGATGCATTACTGGAGTTGTATGTGTTGCGTTTTCCTTAGGCCAACCTTAAAGTTAGCATTACACTGGTACTAAATTTTGATTATTTAATTCAATTCACCTTTATTTGTATAGCACTTATACAATGTAAATTGTGTCAAAGTAGCTTTACATAGAAGATTATAGTAAATTGAAACAGTGTCAGTTCAGTTTTCAGAGTTAAAGTTCAGTTCACTTTAGCTTAGTATAGTGTGGTTAATAATCACTATTGAGAGTCCACACACTGTGGAGCAATTGCATCGATGCGCAGCTCTACAGATCCCGAACGATGCAAGCCAGTGGCGACAGCGTTGAGGCAAAAAAAAAAATTCACCAATTGGAGAAAGTAAAGATTAAATAAAAAAACTCAAAAGAATCCAGGACCATTTCTCAACCATTTCTCATATGGTCAAACGTCTTGTGCAGAGCTGCAGTCTAGGCGCCGGAAGCTGGACCTCAGTGAAGACTCGTCTGTCCTTGGAGCGTCACAGGAATCATCTTATGCTCTCACTCCACCATGACCACCACAGCAGCTACTCAGAATACGGCCTGGTCCAGTATTATGAAACCTTGGGATCATCTCGTCGCTGATCTTGGATCGCATCAGTGGCGCTGCATAGTCTGAGGGCCTCGGGATGAGTACCCCCAGGTGGAAATAGAGAATAAAGAGAATAATTAGCGTAGCTGCTTTTCATAGTGTATATAAACGAGAAGCAAAAAACCTGTGTGGGGCACATCATGTGTCATACCGCTATGTGATGCATTGACTGTATGCTGTATGTCTTTAATCTAGTTTTGAAGAGTGAGAGTGTGTCTGAGCCTCGGACATTATCAGGAAGGCTATTCCAGAGTTTAGAGGCCATAAATGAGAAGGCTTGACCTCTTTTACTCGACTTTGCTATTCTAGGTACTACCAGAAGCCCTGAGTTTTGAGATCTTAAAGAGCGGATTGGATTGTAGCGAGACAGAAGGTTGGTTAGATAAACAGGAGCTTGATTATTTAAGCTTTATAGGTAAGAAGCAATATTTTAAATTCAATACAAAACTTAACAGGCAGCCAGTGTAAGGAGAATAAAATTGGGGTGATATGATCATATTTTCTAGACCTGGTAAGAACTCTGGCAGCTGCATTTTGTACTAGTTGAAGTTTGTTAATAGAGGATGCTGGGCAACCAGCAAACAGAGCATTACAGTAATCCAGCCTAGAAGTTATAAAATCATTAACTAGCTTTTCTGCATCTGATATGGATAGCATACTTTGTAACTTAGCAATATTTCTCAAATGAAAGAAGGCAGTTTATCTGTTGGTTTTTGGACCAACTTTTTAACCAAATGAGCACTTCAAGCGATGGTCATAGAGAAAGAGAAAAAGAAAAAAGTAGCTAGAAATATAGGTAGATGTACTGTATGGACTAATTGAATTGAGCAATTACTGATAATACGTTTAATCAAAACTCAGAAGCAAATATTTAAAAATTAAAAGTTTTAGTTTTTTTTGTGCCAAGAAAGCTTAAATCTGTCAATGTACATGAACTCAAATACATTTGAGTTAATTTGCAGTTCCCCTTCGGGGAGTCGAGTTTCCCTTTAGGGAGAGAGTGAACGAGAGCTATCTCCCGGTCCAGAGTGTGTAACACGCAGCGGCAGACGGTCGAGCTGCGTTACTTCCTTGCCTGGTGTCCTTTGGGTCTGGTCCTCCAGAGCGGTATTTATTGTTACAAATTTCCAAAAAGAGCAACACAGTCATGCAACGCGTCTGCGGCATGTCTGTTGAGTAGTTAAGATCGCGGTTCGCTCTTGCAAAAGAGCCACCCACCCAAGTTGTCCCCCACTCTGCGGTTGGGCACTCGGGCAGATCTGAGGGTCACAGTGGGAGTAAATCTGCCGCCCTCTGGCTTGCGGCCTCTCACTCCTCCACGTGCTCCATCCAAGCTTCAAGTTACAGAAGTGCTCCGTCCTCGGATGGCCGCCCTCTTACTTGATGACACAGAGGCCTAGATGTCCACCACTGCATCGGAGGATGGGCTGTCATGATCTGGTGAAGGATTCCCCTCTCTCCCCTCCCTCCCCTCGGGAGCGAGCGTGGCGGCGGATCTAGGAACAGACATGATAACCGTGTTTTCCCAGGCTGCTTCGGCCACGGGCCTGGAGATGGTTTATCCCCCAGCCCTGCAGTCTGACCGACTAGATGGGTGTATGTGGAGGACTAAAAAGGCAAGACCTTTCAGCCTCTCATCCCTTTCTTCACGGAAGTGCACAGTGGGCTCACGCAGTCTTTGAGGGCACCTTTCTCTGCCTGATCTGCGTGCGCCTCCGCCTCACCACCCGTGATGGTGGAGCAGCCAGGGAGTATGAGTCAATCCTCCCTGCGTGGTGCCTCCTTCTGCTGGTGTCAGCCTCATCTCCCGTTCAAGGCATGTCGGTCTTCTGCCTCCCTCTAAACCAGAGCCCACACAGCCACAGGCCAGGTTGCTTCCACCCCACATGCTAGGGTCTATGCGCGCGCTGGCCCAGCTGCACGAGGGTGGTTCCAACCTAGGCTTGTTACAAGCCATGCACCGCACCTGACTGAGCTCCATGGACCTCAAGTCCGCTGCGTGTGCCCTGGCAAGAACGATGGCCACATTAGTGGTCCAGGAACGCCACCTCAGGCTAAACCTGGCAAAAAAATATGCAACGAGTCGACAAAGTTCACTTTCTTGACTCCCACATATACCAGTCTGGCCTGTTTGATGACACCGTTGGTGGATTTACCCAAGAATTTACGGCAGTGCAGCAAGATAAGATGGGCCATCCATCGGCGGGGATGTAAGACCACCCCTTCACCCCCTTCTAATAAAACTAGACTAAAATAAAAACATTTTCAGTTGACTAAAACTAAATGACATTTTAGTCAAAAGATTAACATAAAAAAACTAATTCAAAATGAACAGTGCATGTATACCAGTTGTAAGAAATCTATTATAAACCCAATGTGGTTGTCAAAACAGACTAGTGGCTAGAGAAAAATCACAATGGAGTTTTATAGATTTATTTTATGTAGAATAAAACCTGAAAATATCTTAAGCTTATAATTATCACAGACCTTTTTGCAGGCATTTACCCCAAAACAAATGTAAAAGACAACTGAAATAAAGATGATAGAACTGGATGTGGATAAACGCTGACATGTTTTTGATTGTTTGCCTATATAGTCAATGCATTACTTTTTAAATGAGCATGAGTCAAAGAAAATCCCCATTCTGTGCCTCTGGATGTTTTCAAGACAGCACATTCTGCTTGTCAAACTGAATTGGCAAATAAACAGCACCACCGCTGCATTTTTAAAGCATGCTGTGACACACGACTACATTAACACTTCCTAATCTCCATCTATAAAAATTAATGAGTTGTTTCTGGCAAAACTTTCAAAGGTCATTAAAATGGTATTGAGGAGCACATGTCTAAGGGGACTTATGATTCATATCAATTAACTAAAACTAACCAATGCAGCCAATTACACAGGTTTCAGGA
This sequence comes from Danio tinwini, assembly GCA_903798205.1. Taxonomy (NCBI): domain Eukaryota; kingdom Metazoa; phylum Chordata; class Actinopteri; order Cypriniformes; family Danionidae; genus Danio; species Danio tinwini. The sequence goes on along the minus strand of CAIGQZ010032903.1, from coordinate 8,316,983 downwards.
TGTGTGGCTCTCATATGATGCACAACACAGGTAAAGTAAATGAGAATGTGTGTGTGTGTGTGTGTGTGTGTGTGTGTGTGTGTGTGTGTTTTCTTGTTAAAAGAGACATGAAATCAAGACAGATGACATTTAAAAAAATGGTTACGGCAATTATTGGATGAGCATTATGACAAAATTAGGGATGAGCGTTATTCTGGGTGAATAAATCATACACACAGATGTATGAATAAATTAATTACATTAACACCCCAATCAGTAGGGCCACATGATTCATTTCATCTACACTGCAATGCAACAGAGGATAGCAAATAAAAGTATATGGTGTCTGCATGCAAATGTAAATTTGCTAAAGTATAACATTTGAAAAATAAAATAAAATTATATATATATATATATATATATATATATAATTTTTTTATTTATTTATTTTTTTTTGCTGTACAGTTGAAGTAAGAAATATTAGTCCACCGAAAGTATTAGCCCCCCCTTTTTTTCCCCCAATTTCTGTTTAACAGAGAGATTTTCTTATCACATTTCTAAACATAATTGTTTTAATTACTAATTTCTAATAACTGATTCATTTTATCATTGCCATACTTATTTACTAGATATTTTTCAAGACACTATTTTTCAGCTTTAAGTGACACTTAAATGCTTAACTAGGTTAATTAGGCAAATTAGGGTAATTAGGCAAGTGATTGTATAATAACGGTTTGTTAAAAAATTGCTTAAGGGGGCTAATAAAATTGGCCTTAAAATTGTTTTTATAAAGTAAAAATTGCTTACATTCTAGCTGAAATAAAACAGAAGAACAAATATTACAGGACATACTGTGAAAACTTCTTCGTTAAACATCATTTGGCAAATATTTGAAAAACAAAGAAAAAAAAAATCAGAGGGCGAATCATTTTGACTTCAACGGTGTCTATATATATATATGTATACACAAGCCAGGTGAATGAAAACAAAAAAATAGCAATTTTTAAATACTCAGCTAAGACATTACACCATAATATTATATACATATAACAACGAGCCAAGGTTGACCTATGCTCAAATAAACCTTGTTGTTGTCTTGATGAACAGCTATAAAGCCAGGAAGAGGAGCAGAATCTACCCTGTGCCCCATAACGTTAGTTGTTTACAAGGCTGTCTAAAGAGCGAGCGGTTTGGCTTTCTCGAGTGCGCTCGCCACACATCTATATTTGAAATTATAAACTTCTTGAGCTCATGATAATAACGTGCGTGTGAATATTGAAGTGCTTCTGACATCCAATCCTTTCAGAAATGGACAAACCTGAGAGTGATGCATTAAAGGGCACCTATGGTGAAAAATCTACTTTTCAAGCTGTTTGGACAGACATATGTGTAGGTATAGTGTATAGACCGTCATATTGGGGTGATATAAAGACACTCAGTCCTTTTTTTTTCAATTTAACAACATAAAAACGGTGGACCAATTGGAGCGGTTTTGAGACTGGCCACAACTTGATGTAGGAGTGTGGTACCCCCGTCCACCAATATTGATTGACAGGTGCGGATTACCATATCCTCAGTATGTTGTTTTATGTCCGCCCTTTTTTGTGTGTGAGTCAAAGCGACGGCACCAAAGAAACACCCTTGCTCTATTTTTAAATTTAAGGCTCATTGGGCTCAACATTCATCACAATATTGCTCTCCTCGCCGCCAGTGTTTGTGAATTTTGGTGTGTTTGCATACATGTGTACTTTTAATTGCGTCTTCCTTAAACTTCAGTGGTTTTCATTTCCCGCAGTCACTGAAGCTCCCTGTCATCTTAACTAGGTGCAGCTGGAAAGTGCGAGCGCCCATGTGCGCATCCCTCCATTGGAAATAACTAACTAACGACTCGCAGCACCATGCATTTCGCGGTGTCGCGGATGAAAGTGAGGACCGGGAGGAAGGGGGTGGGTGTCGCGGATAAAAGTGAGAACCGGGGGGTTCGCCTCTATGGATGCGCTGTCCCTGCTCAGGACTCTGTTCACATGTCGATATCTGAATACTTTTATTTTAAATAACATGCAAATGTGCGTGTCTTGTGTGCAGTGGCTCTGAGCGGCGCATCCGATGTATGAGGTCCTTTAGTTATAGCCTCAAGCAGGTCGTACACCAGAAGCGCCGCTCGGTGACACGCAGCGTCGCGCCACGCAGCGGCATGCATTTCTGAATTCTAAACATAAGGTTATATCAGGTGACACACACCGGTGTGTGATGCCCTTCATTCAAAGTTAATTCACTGTGCTTGGTTATTAGTCTCGGTGTAGGCTACAAGCTCTGTGCTTTAAACTACCAGACAGTTGGCTGTAAAACTATACAAAGACACAAATGATTTTGTACTCTCTGCTTGGTCTGTGTCCGAGTCGTACATGTACAGCTGAAAGCTGGTCCTCTCACTCATGTTGCTTCTCTCTGTCTGCCTGTCTGTAGCCATACACAAAGTGGGCAAGCTTTTGGCTCCGCCCCCTTGTTAAGTTGGGCGGGAAGTCAAAACTAATTTTCATGTGTAGCAACACACCCCTAAAACAGCGAACTCTGTACACACCCCCAAAATGGCTTTTTTTAACACATCATAATAAAAAATCTGAATTGTGTTTTGAACTGAACCTAAACTGGCACACTCAGAAGAACTATAATATTAATATGAAATCTTAAAAAAGGGGTAAAATAGGTGCCCTTTAATAAAACAAAGGAGATGCCTGAAAAAACAAAGGAGCAAATTATTCTTTCAGCAACTTAAAACATGAACAAACTGCCATGTTTAACTGTCATCATCACCTTTTGGACTATTATGAACTCGGAATGACATAATTACTTTCTAACAAGCTTACATGTGCTGGTGAAGATTAAAGATACAGATGAGAGGTTTGCACTTACTGGGCTAAACGTTGCGTGTTGGAAAATACACAAGTATTTCTGTGTATAAGAGGCCGATCACACTGAACACGCTTTTTGCGTTGAGAGGCACCTTTTTGAATGATTTACTAACTGCCACAAGCGTTTTTTGAGCTGCATATGTGCCCTGCACGCCTCACATTTTAACCGCCTGCTAAGCCTCACATTTTTTTTTCACTCGAAGTTAAAAATTATGTAAAAATATTTAACATTCTTTGAACTGTACTAGTAGGTATACTTTTTTTTAATTATTAAAATTTTATTGGTGACAAATAGATAAATCCTAGGGATTTGAACGATAGTGGGAAAAGTAATTAACAATACTTGTAATAATCTTTTAATAAGGTCACATACTTTTTTTGTGTCATAAGGTGCATCCCAAATCACATACTTATGCACTATTTATGCCATGTTGTAGTATAAATAGTGTAAGTAGTGTGTTCACACTGAAATTCTAAAAAGAATAAGTGCACTTTAATTAATCAAATGATGTACTCATTCAACCGGTAAAATTAAGTGTGGAATGTTGGACACTTCATGCACTCAACGACAGCAGCTTTGCTCATGCTGCAGAAGGGGCAGAGCTTTCGAGCACTGATGTTAGATAACTTTAGTTATTTTGGATTGTGAAAGCAAAATTCTCCTACGAGAATGATTATACCGCCTTTCGATGTTGAATGTGGTTGTACTTATGGCAGGTATTATTTGGTAGTTTGGTTATTTATGTGGCTAAGTTGGCATCTGGAAAACGGTTTGAATTTCCACTTAGTTAAAAAAAACGCTGGTGTTGCATTTGGAAAGACACTACATTCATATATTATGCTGTTAAGTGTGTAAGTGGATAAGTACATAGTGCAGAAGAGCGTAGTGTGCTATTTGGGATGCAGCTATGTTTTTCTGTGTTTCAGGCACAATTTTTTTTTTTTTAGCCAGTGATAAACTTCAGTGAAAGCTTAATGTGACTATTTTCAATTTCGTTAGGTTCCTTTTACAGCATCAATGTTGTAATGTAATTAGAATACATTCAGTTAAATAGACTTAAGCATTAATTTAGTTGTTCAACAGTGAAGTATAAAAGATTGTATAACCACTTGAGCCGTCAGGATCAGCAGGCACAGAAATTGAAAATACTGGGGCTAAATAAACTGTCGTATTTTAAACACATGGTGGGGGAAAATGAAATTTAATGCAGTGCTTCTTGTCTGGTCTGAGACCCACTTTGTATTGTATATCTATCAGGCAGTGAAGATCACTGATTTTTAAAGAAATCAGACCTTAATAGTGACAATTTTATAATGGAAAGACTATTCACCGGAAGTGCTGAGGCTGACTGGCTGAAATTAAAAGTCTATGTCCACATACCCCATTGGTTTAAAATATGCCTTCTAAGATATCCTAATCATAATTCATAATTCAGATCGTAATTATGAATGAATGTATTATTTATAATTCAGAAATCTATATTTTAAACTCATAATTAATTATACATGTCCTACATAAGTAGAGAATACATAACAATGCAACTAAATTTTCCATTAAAACTAACTTTTTTTATCAGCAGCTCACTGTATTTGTAAATTTAATCTAAAACCATCCTCTACTCTTACACTCTGGTCCTCAATCTCCCCAGTGTGGGTGGAATATATGTATTACAAACACTCTCCTACAGTCTAAGTGAATGAAAAAAATGTGCAATGGGAATTTGAGCAAGTTAAAATCAATACACCCCAATTTCATTTGGACATCAGGGATGCTGAATAAATGAACAGCACTTGCACAGACGGTCTTGAGTTTTTATTTATTTATTTATTTTTTGCTGTAGTGGTCTGCAAATATATCAGCTGCACTGATAAACGTAAATGCAATCACATGTTTCTGTCTGTCGCCACAAAGCTTAAGCTTCTGTGTCCTTTCCTGGAGCCGTGTTTTCGGAGGTGGAGTCTGGTGAGCTTCGCCTGCTGTTCGGACATGGTGTGGAGAGCATTAATCAGGTGTCTATAGAGCGTGACTGCAGCTCAGAGAGGCCGACTGGCTTAAAGCGCCCAAGAAGAAAGGAGTTCAGAACTTTCCCAACTTTCCTGAGACATATCGTTTAATTGGACATGGGTGATCGGCTGGACGGAAAACAGTCAATTGTGGCTAGAGACGAAACTGGCCAATTCAAATGACAGTAATATTCATTCTAGAAGTTGATAATGAAACAGTTGTGTAAGCAAGTAAATACATGGAAGAAAGATGAGGTATTTCAGAGTCCACGTTAATAGGTGTAAAAAGGTAAAGAGATAGATAACACATTACTTTGAGCTAATAGATTTGCCTGAGTCATTTATACATGCACATTCACAAATATATCTCATAACTCTCTTGATGTTTGCCTGTGACTGATTCTAATTGAAGACTAGAAGATCTAACAAGTCAAACTAGTTTTAACATGTCTATAACTTGACAACTGAACATGGAAAAAGCAGAATGATCAATAGCTTGCTGTGCATTAAAGGATTTTAAATGCACCTCCGCTTCAGTTTATTGCATCTGGATTGTGCATTTAAAATCCTTTAACGCACATCAATCTATTGATTATCCTTCATTCAACCTATGGTCCAACAACTTCAGGTGTTTAAAAGTTTAACAAAGTGACTTTTATTGATATGTGTGTAGTTTGAAGTAGTATATTGTCTGTTTTTTTTCATGCAAATGACAACTTACTTTATTGTCCTTGTACACAGCACAATGAAAGTATATATGGTCAATCTCAGCTCAGCGTCAGGGTGGCGCAGTGGGTAGCACGATCGCCTCACAGCATGAAGGTTGCTGGTTCGAGCCTCAGCTGGACCAGTTGGCATTTCTGTGTGGAGTTTGCATATTCTCCACGTGTTCGCGTGGGTTTCCTCCAGGTGCTCCGGTGTCCCTCACAGTCCAAAGACATGTGGTACTGTATAGGTGAATTGGGTAAGCTAAATTGGCTGTAGTGTATGTGTGTGAATGTAAGAGTGTATGGGTGTTTCTCAGTGTTGGGTTGCAGCTGGAAGGGCATCCACTGCGTAAAACATATGCTGGATAAGTTGGCGGTTCATTCAGCTGTGACGACCCCTGATTAATAATGGGACTAAGCCGAAAAGAAAATAAATGATTGAATGAATCTCAGCTCACACACACAGTCACACAAAACACAAATAAATAACAAACAACAGTTTACAAATAATAAGGAGAGTGAAGTATGTCCTTAACCTGAGTGTGGGTGCACAATGTGTAATAGAGCTCACAGTCCCTAAAAAAAAACTGTTTCCTAGTCTATTAGTGTGTGTTTGATGGTCCTGTATCTCTGACCTTGAGGGCAGGGCATCAAACAGTCCATGGCCTGGGTGGGTGGAATCATCCACGATGTGTTTAGCTTTTTTCCTAAGTCATTGTATATATACAATACCAAGTCGAAGTCCAGGATTTGCTCCCACACAATTCTCATTGCAGTTGTAATCACCCGGGTCAAGTCTTTCTGTTGTGTGCAGTGCAGCTGGCATAGCAAACAGCCACAAAATAGCATGAGATGCTTTCTATGGCTCTCGTATAAAAGTTAATCAGTAGATGTAGGGAGAGTCTGGCCTGCTTCAGCTTCCTGAGCCAGAACAGTCTTTGTTGAGCTTTCTTCACAGGTTGGTGGTGTCCAGGGCCCAAGTGAGTACTGCTGTGATGTGGGTATCCAGGAACTTGACGTTTTCCACCATCTCCACTTCTCCTCCTCATATGTACAATGGTGCACGTGTGGTTCTTCAGGACATTCCAAAGTCCACTATAAGCTCTTTGGTCTTATCAATGTTCAAAACCAGATTGTTTGCTGAAAACCACAGGGCCAGGTGCTGGTCTCATCATTTTTTTTGTCATTAGCAAGTTTTTCAATGATCTTGATATACACGTTATAGACCACGCAGACACACAACTTCATAAGACATTAATATTGGGTTAGATTTAGGTCACCAGTGTTTAAGGACAATGTTATTTTGACATCCAATAACGACGTCAAACGACATTGATATATTGTTGATTTTATGTTGTGTTCCTACGTCAGGCCAACATCTTAAACCAACATTAAATACTGACGTCAAATACTGACACTTATTTGTTGAGTACGGCAACCAAAATCCAACATCTGATAGACGTCATGTAACATCCACACAACATCAAGCTGTAACATCACTAGACATTGATAGTTTGTTGTTTTTAGGTTTCGTCGGTAAGTAATCAAACTACAATGTCTTTCTGATGTTGGACATTGATGTCAGCCTGACTTTGGGTTCTAACGTCAACCCCATTTTCATTTCCAAACAAAATGCAATGTCCCACAACATTGGGCTACAACGTCAATCTGATGTCTAGTTGACGTCCTGTGCCTGCTGGGGAAGTGCAGTCATGTGTGAAGAGAACGAAGAGTGCTGGACTGAGAAAGTATGTTTATGGAGCTCCTGTGTTTAGAACAAGAGCAGATGATGTATTGTTACCTATTATTACTACTTGTGGTCTATTTGTTAGAAAGTCTCAGATCTATAAGCGCAGGGAGGTGGGGAGGCCTAAGGATGAAGTTTCCAGAATAATTTGTGGGGGATTATTGTATTTTAAGTGGAGCTAAAATCAACAGATATCATCTTGGCATATGTATTTAGCATCTCCAAATGGTAAAGGGCTGAATGGAGTGCTATAATGACTTAATCTTCTCTAGAAAGATACATATATGCAAACAGGTGTCTATGTAATTCTGGAGCCACAGGTATAATAATGGAGGATTTAAGGTATGCTGGAACAACACTGAGCTGCGGAGAAAAGTTAAAGATGTCCAGAAGCGGCTCTGCACTTGATTTCAATATCCGGTCTGACACCTGATCCAACCCCTTAGCCTTGACAACGTACATTTTTCTAAGTGCAGGTTTCTCCTGATAACACTGAAGTGCCAGTTTCTGTATGCTTGATGCTGTTGATTTTCAACCTGGGGCAGCTGAACTGTCTCTTTTCCACCTTGCATAAAAAACTTATTTAGGCTGTCAGGAAGTGCTTGATCTTGACTCATCATCATCTGCTTTCCATTCCTGTAGCCTATTATGGCCCTGGTATCTCTCCACAGATGCCAGAGATTGTTTTTATCAATTTGTCTCTTAATGTGTTACTTTTACCTGAGTTCAGCCTCTCATATGCCTTATCTTAGATCACTCTGGGCTCTCCTGTAAACTTGAATAAAGTCCCGTAGGCTCTGGCTTTGAATAAAGTCCACGCTGTGCTGTCCAGTCATGGTTTCTGCATGAGAAACACTTGGATTTAGTGGGCAACACATGCAGAACTGTAGATAGGCTAAAACCAACATGGTGTGCTCCTCTATATCAGCTGAAGTTGATTCCTTGCTTCATGCTTGCATGGTTTTAACAGTTGATCTTGATTGACAGATAATAAGTCTGTAAGCTGGTATCATTTTCATTGAAATGTGGTCTGACATGCCAATATATGGAGATGCTGCAGCTGTATATACCCCTAGGAGATTCATGTAGACCTGATCCAGAATATTGTTGTCTCTGGTCGAGAAGTTAATGTACTTGAAAAATTAGGGAAACACAGTTTTCAGATATATAGTACATTATTAAAATATCATTTGAGCAATTATTTGGCTGTTAATAGCACTAAGCAGCTTCTCCAGTGCTGGCTTAGAATTACTTCTGAAATATAAACAACTGTAATCAGGAAAACAGAAAGCTTGGCATGGGGGTGGGGGGTGGGGGTTTCAATGACATGTATTTCCGAACACCAGTCATGAACACAGATGCACACTCCACCACCTTTACTCTTACCAGAGGCTGCAGTCTTGTCAGCACGGTGCAGACCTCCAGTTCAAAATCTTAGTATGTTGCTGTTAAGCTACTGTAGGCCTCTGTGAGAATCATCACATAGTTTTCCTTGCGGGCGACGCAGTGGCACAGTAGGTAGTGCTGTTGCTTCACAGCAAGAAGGTAACTGGTTTGAGCCTCGGCTGGGTCAGTTGGCGTTTCTGTGTGGAGTTTGCATGTTCTCCCTGTGTTCACGTGGGTTTCCTCCAGGTGCTGCGGTTTTCCCTACAGTCCAAAGACATGCAGTACAGGAAAATTGGGTAGGCTAAATTGTCCGTAGAGTATGAGTGTGAATGAGTGTATGGGTGTTTCCCAGAGATGGGTTGTGGCTGGAAGGGCATCCGCTGCGTAAAACATGTGCTGGATAAGTTGGCGGTTTTTTTGTTCTGCTGTGGCAACCCCGGATTAATAAAGGGACTAAGCCGAAAAGAAAATAAATGAATGAATGAATTTTCCTTGCCTCGTAACATAATTCTAAGCCATAACGTGTCCATCTTGTTGATGATGGACCAAACATTTGCAAGAAAGAGACTCTGAAAGGCTGTTCTATGTCATCGGCGAGGAGCTTGGAGTAGAGCCGCTCCTCCACATCGAAAGAAGTCAGCTGAGGTGGCTTGGGCATCTGTTTTGGATGCCTTCTGGACGCTTACCTAGGGAGGTGTTCCAGGCATGTCCCATCGGGGGGATGCCTCGGGAAAGACCCAGGACACGCTGGAGGGACTATATCTCTAAACTAGCCTCGAAACACCTCAGGATCCCCCCGGAGGACCTGGAGGAAGTGTTTGGGGAGAGGAAAGTCTGGAGTTCTCTCCTAAGACTGCTGCCCCTGTAACCCGGCCTCGGATAAATGGATGAAAATGACATGACATTATATAAACTAGTAACAATTGCAAATGTAAGCACTTAAATATCAAAGTATATGAAAACTAAATGACAAGATCAAGAGGGCAAGATAGTCCAGTGTCAATCTGGAAAAAAAAAAAAAAAACTATAACAAGTTTTAAAATGAAAGACATGAGAACATGAACAAAAGTAGACATTGTGCCAACCCAGTAACTTTTAATGTCAACTTGTCACGATAGAAGAGCAAGCTTCTTTGTGTCTTGAGTGCTTACTTTACAATGTTTTAATACCACAGTTTTTGATTATCATTTGAATTATTAGTCGTTTGACTTATTATTGTCATGTTCAATTGAACTTTAGTCATTTACTTAGTGTTAGATGTATTTTAGTTATAGTGTAGTTATGTTATAATATCCAAAAAAATTGTGAGAATAATGGCTCTAGTTTTGATCTTTACAATTTGTTATTTTCTGAATAATTCTAAAAATAGTTGAAAATCCTACAATAAGTAAATTTTTTTGCAGTATTTCAGTATTTTATATGGTTACTATTTGAGGAAGATAAAGTTGACTGTGCGACAAGGTTGTACTTTATCTTATCTGCTCAGGGAAGCGGGGCCAATTATAAATCTTTGAATGGCCTTTGTTGCTGTTAATACCAGTCTAAACATGGAGAGAAACATTAAATATATATATATATATATATATATATATAAACCCAAATAGATGGACAATACTGTAGCATTACTCTTTTCTCTATGATAGGTGATGCTAAACTGTTTGAAATCCTAAAATAAAGGAAGCGAATGACCTTTTCAGTGCTGTCTCTTCGAAGAACCTTCATCAATCTGTAGCATCAGACTCATAAATCAGCAGAGTACATGTTGAATAAAGTTCAGCAAAAACCCCTGTGCACATCCTGATAAAGTGAAAGCAAATTAATAGGTATCCTGTTTTGGTCATAATCAGTAAGATTCAGTAGGAATTATATTTTTATTGGTGCTTATAGATGTATTTGACAATTAAGGCTAATTTCAAGAAGAAATGTTAATGTTTGTGTTACAATGATATACACAGGAGACCCAAATGCAAGTGAAATCAAGATGATTTATTTAAAGAGTCACAACTGGTATTGATCTCACCAGATATAGTGTAGGGCAAAGATGCTACCACCAGAATACGACACGCCAAACAGCAGTGAAGGTTCATCCGTGAACCAACGTTGTATAGCAGTCTCTCATGGATATCTCACCAGATATCGAGGGAAGGGAATGTAGCGCTATGGAGCAGCTCTCAAGGAAATCGTCGAGTTTACCCATGGTAAAGTTCATTAGATATGCAGATTTGGGGTGAAGTCTCTCACAGATAATGTAGTATTCAGAGCAGGCAGTAGTAACAACATCAAAGAGACGGAGATGTGCATAAGGTCCAAATGAAACAGGCTATGTCGGAGAGCCTCCACCAAAGCGAGCGAGAGAGTCTAACAGAAGCAGACAAAGGAGTGAACAACAACGGACTGATAATGCTAACTACAAAACACTGAACATATATATCGTGCGAAACGCGCAGCAGCTGAAACTGATAACAAACACCTGTGCGTTGAGAGTAGTAACAAAACACGTGACCACACAGCTGATGAATGTAAACACACATACACACACACACCACGCGGTGAAGAACCCAAACAAGACACACCTACTTCCCACACACACACACACACACACACACACACACACACACACACACACACATGCAAGAAAAACAGAAAGACCCACAAACGTGACAGTTTTGTGGCAAAAAAATTATAAAACACATTTATTGATTAAATATCTTAACTTCCGCATATACATTTAACCCAAACTCAACGCATGACTTCACTGCAATGATGTGTGATATAATACCATGAAGCTTGAATAAGCCCGAGCTGAATGAGCCAGTTTGGAATGGCCAGAAGAAAGACTGCCTTAAGGGTCAGAAAGTTTTCACCACAAGCTGGTCTCTCCCAAGACCATTCATACGGTAAACTGAATTGGCATGAACTTAAACTTTCAAAGTGGATGGAAACAACCAGTCAGTAAAGCTCTGTTGAAGGAAACTCAGGACTAGACAACCAGGCAGTTCAACCGATCTAAGTTGTTTAAGTTGAATTACAAAATTTTACAATATAAAAAAAATGTTAATTACAATATTTTGTTTTCTAAAATAACTGCACACACATCAGTTTACTGGAAGATTGAATATTCATTAAGTTGGACAAAGTACTAATTGTTTATACAACCTTATAAAAAATCACCTATTTAAAGGGATTATTCAATCACAAATACTCAATTTTCTGTTGAACCCAAAAGAAGACATTTTTTAAGAATGCTGAAAACCTGTAGCCATTGATTTGCATCCGTTTTTCCTAGTATTGAGTCTTCAGCTTTCTAAATATCCTTTTTTGTATTCAACTTTGTGTTCAACCCATAAAGGTTTGCAAACACTTGTGGATGAGTAAATGGTAAGAACATTTTTGAGTGAACTATCCATTTAACATTGTTTACAGTTTGTGCAACTTAAATGCAACTTAGATGATCGTACTAAAGACTCCTGAAACCTACTTGACAAAAAATGGCACTGAAAGCAGAAAGAGATCCCAACAAATAGCCAGAACAAGCAAACCCTTCTTGCTATGATCAGGAGAGGGAATGGGGTCATGCGGTTTGTCAGCTATAGAAAAGGCTGCGGAAAGGCGCAGGGAACCGCTGAGCATGCAACAGGTCGGAGCGGGATTAAACCATATTGCTCATTAAGATATAAAAGCGTGAGTGTATCAAAGAAGCCTCGCGCAGCAGAAGGCGGGAAAATAAGGAGTGTTTCCCACACAGTTCACACGACTTTTTTGTTCCAGGAACTTTTGTTTCTGCTGATAATGAGCATGGCTGTCTTCCATTCTCATTGCGGTCCTTGTTTTATTCTTACTTTGCCATACAAAGGCTCCTCTGATCACAGCAGCACACCGGCAGGAGAAGATAGAGAAGAAGGAAATCAATGGGTTCATTGCTTTAAGAGATAAAACACTTTTAGGCTTTAATTATTTCCTCCTTGTAGTTTTATGAGTTTGCTTACCACTGTATTCAGAGGTGAAAACTTCCAGGTGACTGCTCAGCAAAGATAAAACATTTTCACTTTCCACATCTAAGAAGAAAAGTGCTAAACTGCAAAGACGTTAAGCAGCAGGGAGAAGATGCGAGCAAATGAGATCCACCCAGAGTCCCAGCATCTGGCATGGCTGAAGCTCTCACTCGACTGTCAATCTTGAGCAAGAGATTTTTCTGGTCTCAATTTACCTGCTCTGCACCAAACAAAAAGGAAGCATGAGTAGAGAATTAAGTGCTATTTTACATCAAGACTGTACTGTCAGCCTCTGCCAGAACATGCTTTTAAGATAAGTTTGTTCTTCAAACTATGTAAATGTTATAGAAAATTATATGATAAATGAAAGTTTAGGGACATAAGAATGTTTTTGAAAGATGTCTGCAAATATCAAGCTATTTCAATGTTCATCATCATTTCTCCAGTTTTAGTTCGTTTGAAAATCATTAATATATCCTTTTTTGCAGCTTAAGAGACATTTCTGATTATTATTGATAAACAGTTCTCCTGCTTAATCAAAATTAGAGAACAGTTTATACCTACTGTATGTGGCTTTTTCAGAAATATTGCATTCTGCATTGTCTAAAATGTCAATGTGTTTTAGTTGTGGCTACACCATCTTTTACTATTTAACCAAGGCACTTTAACAAATACTCAGTAATCAATATTACAAAACAACAATGATTGTAATAAGAAGAAAGCTTAATGTTTAAAATCAGGTTTACATCAGGACTCTGAGCTGCTATTCCATAATTTTAATATGTTCCATTGCATGCTACAGGAAGCATTCTCCAAACCGTGACACTTCTTCCTTCACCTTTTTTTTTTTTCTTATAACCTAAAACTCCATGGGATCAGTCTGCTTAGTTTAACAATGAAGCTTTTTTTCTGTCAGCCCAAATAAATACAACTTGTTTTCATCACTAAACTAAATGTAGGCCGGTTTACTGTGATGTGCACACATCATGGTACTCTGGTTAGTCTAATCTCTTTTTTTTCTGCTGATCAAGGTTTGGTCTTTGCAGTAGTTCAAATTTCACTGCAGAAGTCAAATTTTGTTTAAATGCTGCAACATTGTATGAGAGGCATCAATCTAGGGTGGGTTTCCCAAACAACGACATAACTCCTACTGAACTATCATAGTATGATGTATACCCCCCCCCCCCCACAATCCAATATTAGTTTTCGTAAAAACAAACATTCATTTTCCATGTTAATTGAAATACAATTAAACGGCACATATAGGGTCTATGGTTCCTTTACAAATATTACTGAGAATATTCCATATTCTATTCTAGAGATGGCTTTAATGTTTTGTTTTGTCTTGTTTTTATTTCGAGTTTAAATGTTGTAATGTTCTAAATGAATAGGGCTTAGGGGGATAACTGGGAATAGAACTCAGCCAGGAACTATGATTCTAACTACAGCTCTAGAGGTGTAGTTACAAACGTACAAGTTTGCAACAAAGTTTGCGAATGTTCATTGGAACAATGGATTTGGGAAATGTTTTTGGGAAATGGATTTGGGAACAAACTATGTTTGTACAAACAACACTTGCAACCTTAGTTGGCTAATAATGGTTTTTGGAAACGCACCCCTGATTGACAGTTAAACTGCAGTGCCACCCCTTTGGTCTGCATCTAGACAGCCACTTTAGAATAGCTCATGACAGTTTGTCAGTTAATGAATAGCGCAACTAATTAAGCAGCTCGGGAGTCCTGGTGTAAACCTGATTAAACCTTGAGATATTTTAGTTGTATAATGTCTTTTACCAGATTAGCACCAATAAATGTGAAAAAATGTGATAAGATTATATTCTGAGTTGCTTAAAAACTACAGCCATGGAAAAGAAATTGTTCAAGAAATCAATTATCTGTTGATTCTGAGATTTTCAAAATGTAATAACATTCTCTTTTCGATTAATTCTAAGCTTTTAACAACAGATTGTTAAACACTAACCTAGATCACATCTACTGTTAAAAACTAAGGTCAGAATCAATTCCAGAGGGGATATTGACGCAATTTAAAAAAAATCTGAATCCATGCAGAATCAATTTTCTGTAAATTGAACTGTAGGGTTATTTTTACAATTTAATTAGTATTATTATTATTTTATTTATTTATTTATTTATTTATTTATTTTTACGGAATAAAGTTTCAAATAACAGCATTTGTTTAAAATAGGATAATGGCAAATAATAGCTTAGTAAACTGAATGGTTAGCTTGCAAATTGTACACAAATGACAGAAATGGTCTTAGCCTTGATTATACTGCATAATGATTTTGTTACCATACTAGTATTTTAATTTAGTTCAGGCAGCATACATCCTAAAACAGTTTTGTTCTGTCTTATTAGAATTCCCACAGAATACTCATTAAAAATTGTTTCAGCCTGTGGAATTGCTTTGGTGGGCTCAACTCATACAATTGCTCATGACACCATAGCAATACCATTTGAGGCAAAACAGCACAAAGCTTGATGCAATAAAAAGTTTTGCAAGCAACATTCACAATAGCAAATGGTTAAGGGTGTTTTGCCCCTCCTGTTTAAAACTCTGGACACCTGCAGTCAATAGATGAAACAGACAAGAGCAGATGTTAATTTCCCTGAATTATGGATTCAGTTTCCTAAATCAGATGCAATCCGATGGCTTGGTGAGCACAATCCACAAATTCTAATGAGGAAGTATAGGCATGTTATTGCTCTGCCCATGTTTGAGATAATCTATCCGGCCCTGCAATCACCATCTTGATTTGGCCCTGGAGGAGCCATTTGGTGATTGCTGCGCTGTTTAATTTGCCCTCAGTCAGCCGGCGTCTTGATGCGTTCGCCACTGGCTGCTCTTATGTCCGTGTCGTTCAATCAGTCTGTCTGAGAAGCCCAGGCTACCTCTGATTGTCATTGTTAATGATCAGAGAACGTTTGTTTCATTCACTCGAGGCAAGAGCTGCTTTCAAATAACACAAAGGCGAGGCTTCACGAGACAAGTGATTTTTCTAATCTAATGGAATGGCACATTATAAAGTGAATGACTTAAAGAATGCATCAAACTGCCTTTTTAGAAAAGCTCAGAAGATGCTTTTTAAAAGGAATTGTTGTCTTTGTATTATTCCAAGATTATTAATGGCTGTTTGTGGATTTTATATGACAAGCATTTTAACATCACTAGGAATTGATCACAATAGAGGACTAGTTGTCCAGCAGAGGTCTGGTTGATTATTAAATTAAAATGTTTATATTAATACTATCATTCAAAAGTTTGTGAAAAGTAATGTTTTTTTTCTTTCTTTTCTTTGTTATATATTGGTTTGTTTAAAAATATTTCGTTCAATAAATGTCCATTGAAATTAGCATTTTTATTTGAGGTTTGACATAATCTCATCTAAAACATGAAGGGAGGGTGGGACATTGAGTAGCACCTCCCATTTAAAAAAGGTAAAAGGTGAAGTGAGGTTTTGCCAGTGAAAGAGACTGAGCTCAAGCACATCAAATAAAAAAATGAAAAAATAAATAAGAATCGTCTTGAAGGGACGGGACAAACTGGAGATACTAGAGAGAGTTTGAAATATGAGGTGAATATGAAAAACTGAAATATGAGGTGAAAACAATTGTTGATTCTTTTAGGCGGAAGCTTAAACTGCAAGCTTTTAATGTTATATCAAGTTTCTATCTTCTAAACGCAAATTTTGTCACGCACACTAGCTTAAAGAGCTGGCTGATTTGGCCTAAGATCAAAATATCGATTAATTGAACATTTTAACTAGATTACGATTAA
>CAIGQZ010032903.1:8274422-8290980 GCA_903798205.1 Danio tinwini | reverse complement strand
TATAATATAATATAATATAATATAATATAATATAATATAATATAATACTACACTGAAACAATTTGGAATGGAACTAAAAACAAGGCCAATAGATAATTAATCTTGCTTGATAAACTTAAATTGAAAACTTAATAAAAAACTATTTCAACTAGTAATAAAAACTAAAATAATACCTCAGGAATACTAAAGGAACACTGGTGTAAATAAAAAAAACATTAACCAAAAAAATTCCTGATAATTAAAAACCTAATATGCGTCTATCAAAGCATCAATACTGACGATTTTAAAACTTTAAGATCAAAGTGTTCCATCCCCACCATCACAATTCTTCTGAGCCCCGGCCATGAAATCAGTGTGAGTTTACAGATAAAAGGAGACAAACGCCAATGCGCATGACTGCCTCTCTGAAATGCCCTTGTGACACTGAGTGCACAGTTCATTTTACGCTTGCTTTGCCATCAAGTGTGATGAGGTACCTTATCAACCCTCCAAATCAACCACCTGTGATCTACAGCCTCAGGGTGCATCAACTGCGTTCACTGGCTCTAAAACCTTCAGATTCAAAGATTTAAGCAGCGCCGGGCTGCCGTGAATCACAATTAATCGGGCTTCTGCACATCAGTGTCTCACCCCATCCAGACGTGCATTAGTTAATTGCCGTGCCGTTTATCCAGAACTTACTGAAAGTGGTGCTTTACCATCATGTAGTCCCATTAAAAGGGAACACAAACAGTAAACAGTGTTTGTCAAACATATAAGGCCATCCCAGTTTACTTTCCCTCTATGCTTTTTTAAAGCAAAAGGTGTACAAGTTGTCATATAGCAACCTCCTCACCTCCTACTACATTATCAATGAAGAAACAGAATCAGAATGAACTTGACAACCCTCAGTTTTCATGCAGGCTTTGTGACTAAAATAAACTTTCAAGATTTCACAGAGTTTCTGGTTTCATATACTGTGTAAGTTGAGGCTGAAAACTCACTGTGATACAATGTCAATACAAATTACATTGACAGGCAATTATAAATAATTTAAATATAATCACCACAAGGGGTATCACTTTATTTTGATGGTCCCTTTATTGCATTTTCTTGAATTTAAGTTATATTGCATCTACATGCTAGCTAATTCTCATTTGAATATAAGTAGACTTGGGTTGGGCTTAGGGTTAGGGTTAGTGTAAGTTGACATGTACTTGCAAAGTTTCTTATAGTCAGTTAAATGTTTGTTGAAGAAGCAGTATCAGCAGATATTAAGCAGACAGTCTAAGGCCCAATCCCAATTCTATTTTTGTACCCCTACTCTCTCCCCATGGCCCTTAAAAAGTAATGTGAATGCGCATTTACACAAAAGCCACCAATGTTTTCAACCTGAAATTGCCAACATGTCATAACATTGTCATAGTCCTGCTATTTATGTCATGTCTGTGTTGGCTATGTTTAATGTTTCTATGTTTGTCTTGTCTCTTGTTTAGCCCTCATTTTGTCCTCGTTTGTGTAACTGTCCTGACCTGGGGTGCATTTCCCAAACAACGACGTAACTCGCAGCTGAACTATAAGAGTACGATGCATCTTTTGGGAAAAAAAAAAATGATGTAGTGATGAGTGTTTTCCAAAACCCGTAGTTTCTCTGTCGCAGATCAATTGCTCAAACCACGTTAGTTATAGAGTAAAACGCCCATAATGATGCTCTAAACGGGGTGGAGTAACTTCTTTAGAGAACAACCCCATCATTTCTTTGTGCAAATTATATTGTTTTGGTAAAAAAATGCACTCGTTTTTCATATTTATTGAAATATATGTAAATGGCACATATAGGGCATATGCTTGCTTTACTAATATTATTAAGAATTTGAACATATTCTGTTCTAAAACATAAAATCACTTACAAAAGCTAACACTATTCTAATACCATATATAAATCATATAAATAAATAAATAAATAAATAATGAGGATATTTATTACAAATATATTTACTTTAATAATAATCATATTAAAGATATTAATGATGATGATGATTATTAAGTAGGATATTATTTATTTATTTATTTATTTATTTATTTAAAGTCTACTTTTACAATTTGACACATGCAAACCACCGCAGAAAGTTCTAACTAACATGCCCATGTCATATACAGTACAGATACTTAATTAATAACCCACTATAAAATAAAATAATTAATTTATGCTGTTTTTTTTTTTTTTCACAAGCTTTGGAGACGTAACATAAATTCTGCTTTTAAATTATAGGTCACATATAGCTTTCGTCATGAGGCTGTGTTCAAAATGATATCAATGTTTTCAAAGTGTACTGTGAAGGGAGCACAATTTTAAACATGAAGATCGCTTAAACTGAACTGTAAAATTACTTTAAAAACAAATTACACCTAAGAGAGATTACTTTAATGCTTTTTTATTTTTAATAATTCCAACTTTGAATGTTAGAATGTTCTAAATGAATAGTGCATAGGGGGGATAAGTGGGAATAGAACACAGCCAGGAACTATGTTTCTAACTACAGCTCCAGAGGTGTAGATTCAAGTGCTCAATTAGCGACGCATTTTGCGAATGTTCGTTGGAACGATGGATTTGGGAAACGACAAATCAATGAACTATGTTTGTAACGACGGAACTTGCGACCTTAGTTGGCTAACAATGGTTTTGGGAAACGCACCCCTAGTCTATGGTGCTTTCCTCCCTTTGTATTGTGATCTCTACCCTCATGTCCTTGCAAGTTAATTTTGTTCTTTGTCTGTGCTCTTACATCAAGAATCTTCTCTGAAAGATCCATTTTATCCTTTCCTATTTTTTAGTATCTATGTCCTAGTTTGCGATTATATTCCTTTTCCGAGTATTTCTTTTATTTAGATATTTCTTTTAGAAGCCCTGTTTGGTTTTTTTCTGTAGTTTTGATTTATTTTCTCAAATCTTTAAATCATAAATGATCTATAATACATTTAAAAAAATAAATGTCTATAGATTTTTATTTCATTTTGCATGATTAAATTTTTATTCTGGTTGAGTAACTTTTAGTTATTTTAGTTATTAGTTTTACATTTAGCTTCCCCTGTTTTCTTGTGTGGGTGTGTTCCCTGTTCCTGTCCAGCTCTGGTTCCTGTGAATTCCTGGCTGCTGGTAACTTTGCCAGACTGCTACTGGTTCAGAGACTACAACCCTCCATTGACAATACTCTGCTGTGCCTCATCCAAGGCCTTCACCGCCTTCTGTTTGTTTTGGTCATTAATGTTCAGTCGCCAAGCATTTTGTCATTTGAGGCTCTCCTGCACTTCCTACCTTTACTGTTATGGCCCGTTTCCACTGAGTGGTATGGTATGGTACGGTTTGTTTGTATGGGTCACCTTTATCAGGCTTGTGTCTCCACTGCTAAAGGGTACCAATGGTACCCTTTTGGTGGGTGTGGTATACAACAGAAGCTGCAGTTGATGTCATTCTCAAGCTAAAATGTCAAAATAAAGCTGTATGAGTCGTTCACATATCATATGAAAAGCACTTCTCACAAAACAGATGCTTTATACACATAAATACTTCTGTATAAATGTTAATTACTAACCTTTCAATGAACATGATTTGATTATAACTGCAGATCAATGATAAAAGGCAAGGTAACCTTCTGTAACTTCTGCAATTTATATAAAATAAATAAATATGTGCAACCTATAAACACATACAGTCCCTTACAGTCTCCAATGTTTCTAATTACAGAAAAAAATACACACAGCATACATTTAGTCCTTATTTGGGTTCAAAAACAACATGTTACATAGCCTAAAGTCAGTGCAAACCTCTCATCTGTATCTTTAATCTTCACCAGCACATGTAACCTCAGTTAGAAAGTAATTTTGTCATTTCCAGTTCATAATATTCCAAAAGGCGATTATAACAGTTAAACATGGCAGTTTGTTCATGTTTTAGGTGGCTGAAAGAATCATTTGCTCCTTTGTTTTTTTTTTCCGGCTTCTCCTTTGTTTTTTCACACTTCACTCTTGCGTTTGTGAACTGAAAGAATCAGATGTCAGACGCACTTTAATAAACACATGCATGTTATTATCATCAGCTCAAGAAGTTTGTTATTTCAAATATAGACGCACAGCCAGCAACCGCAAGCTCTCTGGAGTAAGTGATATTGCTTGTGCTTTTAGATGTCCTTGTAAACAACAACAGGACACAGCATATTCTGTTCTTGGTGGCTTTGTGGCTGTTGATCAAGACAACGACAAGGTTTGTTTGAGCTCAGGTCGACCATGGCTTGTTATTAAAGTATATAGTATTACGATATAATGTATCGGATGTGTATTTAAAAATTGCGCTACCTGTGTTTTCATTATCCTAGCTGGCTTGTGCATGCGCTAGTGACACTTCTCTGTAAATCATTAGCATTCAGTTGTGTGCCTAGCTCTGCCTTTTGGTACCCTTTTGTTGTGCTAGGTACGCTTTGGAAAGGGTACCCAAAAATCGATACAGTACGGTTCGCTTTTTGGTACCTTTTGACAGTGGAAACGGGCATAAAAGCGTACCGACCCGTACCATACTGTACCACTCAGTGGAAACCGGTCATAGCCATTTTCCCCCAACCCTTGTTTCCCTTTGCCAATAACCCCCCCTACAGTAACTCACTCTATATACAATCTATATAGTTTTTATTGATTTTATTTAAGTGGTTTTAGTTTTAGACAACTACAACAACCCTAGACATTCAACATCCAGGCTGGCACATATGGGGCAGCCATAGCCTAATTAGTAGAGAATTGGACTTGCCACGCTAAGGTTCCCGATTTAAATAGTATTGACCGTCAATACCACTGCTGAGGTGTATCACTTGAGCAAGCTGCTGAACCCCAAACTGCTCCCCATGCACCACAGCACTCCTCTGGGTGCATATGGTGTTTTTGTGCAGCTGGATGTGTTAAATGTAGGACAGTTCTGAGCATGATACATGTCACAAGATACATGTCACAACTTTTATTTTCCTTCTCTCTTCCATACACCGTCTACTTCAATGAAGAAACACTAAAGCACCATGTGGATCATATGGTGTAGGCCACAACATGTATGGAACCTGCTGTATATGAACACAAATTGGATACTATATTATACAATGGGGGAATAGTTAGACAGACTGGACAATGCTTTAGATGACTGACAGAGCTATGAAATAAGCAAACTACTATTGCCTATTTTTAAAAGTGAGGAGGGTCTTCTTGACATGCCCCAACATGCCTTCATGTTTGAGGTGAAATTGCGTCACAAACTGAGCAAAACTGCACATTACCCCGCACTTCAGGAGATCTTCACTTTTGCTTTTTCTTCCTTATTTCAAAAGTAGGAAAACCAGACCAGAGCTTTCTTCACAATATGATGGTAACAAATCATTAGTTGTAGAGTTTGTAAAGTTCCCCCATTGCTCTGGCATACCCTGCAGTCGCCCAGTCCTCACTCCACCCACGCCTGTGCTCTCAGCCTCTCACAAGAACAGATCCCAGCCATGTAGATATTAATGCACTGTCAGGTTCCTTCACAGTGGCTGCACCCAGGACAGAGGATCATCAGTCTTACACCATGCTTTGCAAATTCTTCAATGACCTCCTTCGGCTGGAGGTATTTTGTGATTTTTCCCCTGTGGCTAATCTAACTTGTTCAGTCAACCCTACTCACTTTTCATGACTCACTCTTCCATAGTTTTTTTTTTTATAAATATGTATTATTTATTTTATTTTGGTGGCTCAGTGGTTAGCATTGTCACCTCACAGCAAGAAGGTCGCTGGTTTGAGTTCCGGCTGGGTCAGTTGGCATTTCTGTGTGGAGTTTGCATGTTTTTCCGGGTGCTCCGGTTTCCCCACAGTCCAAAGACATGTGCTTTAGGTAAATTGAATAAACTAAATTGTCCATAATGTATGAGTGTGTATGTAAATAAGTGTGTATGGGTGTCTTCCAGTGCTGGGTTGCGGCTGGAAGGGCATCCATTGCGTAAAACTGAATGAATTAATATTTTATTATTTACCTATTATTTCACAATCCTTAAAAGCAAGTGAAGCAAAAAGCATAGCTAACATGTCACATTTTAGCACTACGTAATTCCGTTTATTTATTCTTTATTTTTTTGTTATATCAAGATCATATTTAGGAGTGTTATGGTGGTGCAGTGGGTAGCACAATCGTCTTACAGCAAGAAGATCACTGGTTTAAGCTCTGGTTGGGTCAGTTGGCATTTCTGTGTGGAGTTTGCATGTTCTCCCCATGTTAGTGTGGGTTTCCTCCGGGTACTCTGGCTTCCCCCAGAAGTCCAAAGACATGTGGTATAGGTGAATTGGGTAAGCTAAATTGTTCGTAGTGTATGTGTGTGAATGAGTGTGTATGGATGTTTCCCACTGAGGGGTTGCAGCTGGAAGGGCATCTGCTGCGTAAAACATATGCTGGATAAGTTGGCGGTTTATTCAGCTGTGGCAACCCCAGATTAATAAAGTGACAAAGACAAATAGAAAATGAATAAAGATCATATTTAAACTGTCTAGGGAATTTTTATAGTGTCATTGTATTTTTTAAAATGACTTTTATGCATTTATGCAATACTTTTCCTACCACAATAATCCTAAACAATTGCAACTTTCAAAACTAAGACTAAAACAAAGAGAGACATTACCTTAAATCATATCTTAACTAATTTCGAGAGGATCGTGTGCTTATGATTCACCTCGGCTGGTCCCGCATTAGCTATCACACACTCTCAGAAATAAAGGTATGTGAGCTGTCACTGGAGTGGTACCTTTTCAAAAGGTACACATTTGTACCTAAAAGATCCATATTAATACCCCAAAGGTACATATTAGCACCTTAAAAGTACAAAAGTGTTCCTCTTAAAATTTGTAGGTACTATTTGAGGTACCAAAATGTGAGTACAAACATGTGAGTAAAAACATGTACCTTCTAAAAAGGTACCACCCAAGTGACAGCTTTACACCATTATTTCTGAGAGTGCATGATATACCAATCAGATGAACCCAAACGCACATAAATAGCCAGATTTCCTCACTTTAGCCATCTTAGTCTTGAAGAATCCCTCCCATTCACCCTGATGCCTTTCCCTGTTTACTAGCATAATAGAGGAGTTCTCAAGACCTACCTGAGCTTGGACTCCCCTATCTCCCGATGAAACAGGAGGAAGCCCCAGGCCCAAGTACCTTTCTCTTTCGGGACAGCATGCCAAACACACATTTACCTACCAATCACCAGCTAAATGAACTCTTGAAAAGGCCCCATTTAAACTAAAACGTTTTAGTTTTAAAATGCATAAGTTTTGCTATGGTTATGCCTTTCATCAACATTAGCCCGGAGTTTTCATGCCCTGAAAATGGAGCATTTTGGAAACGCTGAAGATGTCATTTTGGTTTTACAACGCTGCTGCTCCATGTCAGTGTGGATGGGGGAAAACGGAGACATCTGAAAGCGGAGATGTGGCTGCAGACATTCACCTACTTCTGATTGGGGCTTTTCCCTCAATATTAAGTGCACCCTTTGCACCCTTTTCTTAAGTTCAGACTTTGCAAGTTTGATATGGAACACAAACTCCAGAGGACACATCGAGTATATCTTCAAAGGGAACAGTGTACTTTATAACCTCATTCACATGACCCTTTCACTATCTTAACAATAAAATGAAAACATGATATAAGGAACTGTCTATTTTCAGTTTGATATTAACAACTTAACAGACACTAAAAATGTTGAGGCATCGTGTAGCTACATATTTATATGACTGTCATCTTCACTGTGTGCATATTTATTTCAAAATATTTTTTTTTCCTCAAAAATACAAAACATACCCTCTCTTTTAGTAAATATCAGTTTTAATAATCAATAATGGCCATTATAATAGTATATCATACAGTAACAGTTTATACAATATAAGAAATAAAGGCAAGCAATCAGTCAAATGTGCAGAATCAGTGTACGTGGTTTTATTAATATAATAACTTATCTTTGCGCTTATCCAAAACAAGTAATAGATTCAAAAGACCAAAGAGTCATTAGATAAAGACAAGATGAATTGAATGTCACATTTAACAACTATAGTTATTATAACTATTTAACTTATATAACAATATATAACTATTATAACTATATAGTTATTTAACTATAAAAATTCAGAGTAAGATCCTTGATGAACTGTCTGACAGGCTCTGCTCTCATTTGGGTATGTGCTCAAAGCACCCGCTGCAGCGTATGCCAGAGTGTGTGTGTGTGTGGTCATGTGATATGCGTTTTCAGCAGTGTAGTGTGGATGGAGAACCTTTCAGAAACTCTAGATGAAACGCCAGTGTGGATGTGGATTGTTTTCATACTTAAAAGTAGTGTAAACAAGGCCTAAGTTACAATGGGAAGAAGACTGAAAAAAGGCAGTGGCAGCAATTAAGAGAGTGTAAAGAAGTGTCAAAAAAGATTACTGCACTGATTCCCTTGCTTTACTGAAGGAAACTTAGAAAGTGCGGGTTTACAAAAGAGTATGGTCAGTTGGTTAATTGACTCTGAATCTCACAACTAGACCACAGTATGTCAGGATACATAACTGTGTGTCACAACTAGTAATCGGTAGCACTGATGTTCCTCAAAGAACATTTTAGCTCCATATTTATTTACATTCTATACATCAGATTTTCAATATAGTTCTAAAACATTTTCTCTACAGAGGTTTTCTGACAACTCTGCTGTTGTTGGTTGCATGAATGATCATGTTGAGAGTGAGTATAGGTTGGTTTTAAAAGGTTTTACAGACTGGTATGAAACTAATGGGCAATGCCTTAAGCTAAATGGTAATAAGACCAAAGAAACAGTTGTTGATTTTAGCAGATATCCATAACAAGTGGTGTCAGTGATTATGCATAAGCCAATAATTGAGATTGTTTCATTCTATTAATTCCTGGGTGTACTGTATATTTGAATAGCGAACTTCAATTGTTTGAAACAACTCAGGTGTACAAGAAGGGTCAGAGTCACATTCATTTACTAAGTTGAAGATCCTTTGGTGTGTGGGGTGACACTGTTAAAGACTTTCTATGATTCTGTGAACAAACTAAGTAAGCTTATAAAAAGGGCAGGTTCTGTTAGCATGTTCTGTTATGAAATAGCAGGTGATCGAATGATGGACAAACTTGTCAGTATGATGAACCATGATTGTCATCCCTTTTTTTGGACACAGTTGAAGCTTGTGCAAGCTCTTTTAGCTCAAGATTAATTCAGCCCAGACATTATATGGAATAATACAGGAATTAATTTTTACTAGCAGTGATCAGATTGTATAATCAATGTCATATTAGGTGAACTATATGTGGAATTGTAATTGCATTGATATTGCAGTTATGGACAAGTGTCTACTTGTTGCTTGAAGTGGTGCAGTATGAATGTATTTTTTTAAATATTGCCTATATTTATTTATATTTATTTATTTTATTTATTGTATGGTGAGCTTTGCTGTGACGTGAATTTCCCATTGGGATTAATAAAGTCTAAACAAACAAACAAACAAAAAATAAGTTTAATTGACGGCAACAAAGGAGAATTCAAAGACGATGACAAAGTAAAAAAATATATAAAAATACTAATAATAAATCTAAAAAATCTGAACATTGTCAAAGTGGTAGTAGTTTTATTTGAGGTATGCCAAGAATTTCAAAATATCAGATATTTTAGTCTGTGGTGAGCAGTTTAGGAGTGTTAGGAACAGTTTTGTAATATTAATCGCTGTAGCATAACCATCAGGCTGATTGAATTCATGACATAGTAGCACTACCATCCCTCAAAAATGCAAATCTTTATGACTTATGGTTTGGTCTACCAGATTCCTTTTAAGGGGCATCTCGGTCTTTGAAAATCATTACAAAAGGACTTCAGCACTATGCGTTCTAGCAAAAAATGAGTGACATGCAGTGCTGAACTGTTCTTTCTATTTCCAATAGTATCATAACTCAAACAATAGCTGAAGTTAATGGCAAAATTATTTGTCACCCTGTGAAATTTCTGCTTTTTTTCTCCCAAATATTTCTAAAGTGATATCTGACAGAGCAAAGAAATATCTCAGCTTTTCCTCTTTTGAATTTTTTTTGTCATCTGAACTTATTTATTTTAGTTTAACTGTAATAAAAGCAGTTTTGCTATTAAAAATTTGCTATTGCTATTTATTTATTTACTTTTAAAATAATTTTAAGGTCTATATTTTAGCTATATTATTAGGTCACAGTTTATTTTTTATGTAGAAGTCACGCTAATAACAAACCATTAACTCAGACTTTTAGCTCAAACTACTGATTGGCTGCTTTTTAATAGTTAGTAAGGTAGTAGTTCGGTTTAGGTATTGGGTAAGATTAGGAATGTAAAATAGGATCATACTTTATAAACACTAATACACAGCTAATATCTTAATAATAGACTGGTAATAAGCCAGTAATAAATAGTGTGAATTGTTACTTAAAGGGGTGGTCCGCTACGATATCATATATTAAACTTTAGTTGATGTGCAATGTAGCTGTGTGAACATAAACAAAATCTCTAAATATAATACGCTCAAAGTTCAATGCAAAGGGAGACATTGGCTTTTACAGAGTTAGCTTAGCAAAGCCTACAGTGAACAAAGTTTGGGGACTACAAAAAATTATATTAAAATAAAATAACTTTCGTGCTAGTGAGATCACAAGGGCTTCCAGTTATACACATTTAACATGCGCGCACACACCCTGCACAGCAAAGGGGTGTGG
Source organism: Danio tinwini (assembly GCA_903798205.1). Classification (NCBI taxonomy): domain Eukaryota; kingdom Metazoa; phylum Chordata; class Actinopteri; order Cypriniformes; family Danionidae; genus Danio; species Danio tinwini. The sequence goes on along the minus strand of CAIGQZ010032903.1, from coordinate 8,280,216 downwards.
CCAGAGGTGCTGTAATGTTATAGCAGAGAAAGCTAAAATGCATCCAAATGCTGCTATTTCCACAGAGTTTCTTCTGTTTCTGTATTTGGGCTTCCAACGGACATGACACAAAGAGAGAAGTGCTTACAATTTAATTTTAATTATGTTTCAGAAAATGGATTCACAAACTCCTCTACTAAAAACTCTTCCAACAGACAATGCTGTGGATTGTGAACCCCAACCTGTAAGTATTTTTTATTTGTAAAAAGTCTCTATGTTTGCTTTCCCTGGTAATACATCTTAAATAACAACTCGCAAAAGATATGTCAGAGCCTCTTGAGGGCGGGCCTTTCGAGGGAATTAGGAAATATGACAGTGGTTTTCATGTTAGCAGATTAGCTGTATATAATCAAAGTTAGATATATGAAAAAATTATGTAATTTTTTTAAGTGCAGCATGAGCACATATTGCTTTGCATCTTATAAACACAATCAAGCCTTAAAAATACACTGTGGACCACCACTTTAAACTAAAGTGTTACTTATTTGTTGTCCAGTGACTTACCAAATTACCCTATTTACACCTTAAAATCACACTTTAAGTTGAATACTAACATCTTGCATAAGATTAGGTGCTGTCATCAAAGACAAAATAAATTGGAAATTTGTTACTAAAATTGGTTTTATGTTTTAAAACGTAAACAGCACTTGTGAAATATTTGAATAAAAAAAAATCATCACAGAACGGCCAATAATTTTGCCTTCAATTGTACATCAATGCTTCCTGACAATATTAGCTTGTTGCTGCATAAGTTACATTCACTAATGAAGTGGCTTGGACATCTATCGATCTGTCTACTTGGATCATAACATGAGGGACCTCTTCAAGAGTTTCTTTAATCTTTAATTTTCAGTGTTTCTAAATGAAAAATGCCCCTGACGTACGTTCTTGTCCAGTGGTGCGGTGGGACAGCAGACATATGCTCAGTTCCAGAGCAAGTGAAGAGATGTAGCAAAATTGTCAGAAGGCATTAGACTCAAACCTGATCTGTTGTCCCCTGACAGTCATGGCTGACAGACATAAAAACATCATGTGCGATTTAGACACCGGTCATGCTACAAGTCCATCCTCTGCACCTTAGCACTGTTTTCTGCGCACAGACTTCAATTGGGATACTTTCCCTGTATTTTCTCCCCCTTCACACCACCAGCTGTTTATGTTGCCCTCAACAAGCCTCTCCTGTCACCGGCAACTGCCGGCTGCCATTCTTAATACAACTTCACACATTCCACATCGCCCTCTCTGCTGGAGCGCTCCTTTTACCAGGTGCGTGAGATACGAGAGTCATTTATTCACTGTCGAGAGACAAGTCTTCAGAGACTCAAGTGTCTTTTCAGATGTTCTACATGAAGTCTCCGCTCTTCCCATTCAGCCGTTTGCTCGACATCCTCAACAAAAGGAGCTTCCAAAGCCACAAAAACCCTTTTGTTATTTTTTTTAACAGCAGATGCACGTCGGAAATAGCAGTGAAGAACAATTTCCTCACTTCTCGACTACTGTACAACTGCGTGGTGTTTGATGAGAGCTGCCTAAGCTTCTACCTCTCGGCTGGCGAGCAGCTACCTGGGGAGCTTCTGTTTGTCAGTAATTGCACTTCAACAGCACCTTCACTGACTGTAGAAAAATTCCCGTTCGCAGCGAGAAGCCTCCACTCCTGCTGAGTGCAAACAAGCTCCTCGGTCTGCACGGGGGGCAACTCTCACTCCATTTCCCTCGGCGAGGACAACATGGCGGCCTCTGCGGGCTTATATAGATCTGCTCATAGATCAGGTCTGTTTGTGTGATTACCATGTTGATCATTGGAAAATTGCATAGAATTGCTTGAAAGTGAAAGCCCCCTGGGGAGAAAACGTGTAAATGTAAGCAAGTACTGGAGCACTGGTAAGAGAGTGCAGCCAAACTCTTGGTCGTAATGAGAAGACAGTACAAATCCGCCATCCAAGCTGGCTGTGATTTTAACTCCCCCTCAGAAAACGCTGAAGATAGTTGAGGGCGAACAAGCTGGCAATCTCTCCGAGAGGTCTGAGGAAATCAGCTGTGAAATGGAAATACTTGAGTGTATGACAATCCCTGGAGCTGGAATCTATTGTATCTGGAGTTCATTTGTCCAGCAAACATTTACAACCTTGAAATAGAGACGAAGACACTGTGAATGAATCACTGAGCGAGTGAGCCTCATCAGAAAATTTCCAGAGCTAGAATTTATTATTAATTGATTTAAGGAGGGAGTGTTTTTTGATAAATGTGTCCTGCGGGAGGTGAGGGAAGGTAGTGAAGGTAGGGAAGGCGTCAATCCCACTTTAAAAATCACAGATATAGATATAGAAAACAGTGGTAGTGCTGAAAGGTCTTTAACCTTCTCACTCCAGAGACAGAGCCCATCACTTAGAGCCTATTTCAGAACACACTAATTATAGAGAAAATGTGCAAATTATATACCTCTGCTTTGATAATTGGATTTCATAAGTTGTATGTAAAGCCTATGCTAATAAGGGTTCTGAGGTTGAAATCATTTAAAATGCCTTATCTGGGAACAGACTGACTGAAAAAATGCAATCCATTAACCTATACGAGAGGCTCCTACACACCACTTCTGAACACTGTACAGCCGCAATCTGCAACTGCATTAAGGCTTGAGTCATGTTGCTTATCACGCCACCAGAACTCTATTGATGGAATCATGAGCATATTCGATTAAAGTCTTATTTAAACACTTTTATATAACTTTACAGAGTCATGACTCATGTTTCTTATCTCAAAACACTCCTCCAGGCTTTGAATATGAAAGTCATCTTACTCTTGATAAACACATGAATGGATCGCTTCATTGATCTTAGTTATTTTTTCAGGCAACGTGGGTAATCACTTAAAATTAATTCCATACAGAATTTGTAGAGCTCACAACATACAGAAGGAACAATGCATGATCGTGTTGAAAATCATTCTTCTAAAATCATTTCTCATTTACTTTTTAACTACATTGACAATTGTGACTTTTTTGACCAGAAAAACAGCATATAAGAACAATTTTAAGTATAATTTGACTGATAATCAAGTAAAGAGTAACTGTGCGTTCACACTAAAGGCTGTAAGTCAAAATTTGGCCGCCTTGGCGACAACACTGTCTGCCTTTCTGCTCTGCCGGTGAGAGCGTCAACATTCGCTACATTGATCTCGTGTTTAAAGCGACCGTTGCAGCAAATCAGTTACATTCTTGCATAAAAACATGCTTTTTAGCGTCAAAATGTTGTTGATCAATTTCATTTAACTATGGAAGATCAAGTTGCTGCGTGTAGTATGGCTTTGCGCCACTTATTCAATATGGGTCCATGTCTACAATATTCTGAAGCAGCAATGCTATAGCATGAGATTCCTGCTTTTTAAGAAAAAAAAATATCACTAATGTACGTCAACTCACCAGTAACTTTTTAAATACTGTATATGTTCCTGTAAGTAAATAATTGGAAATCTGGCTACCACAATAGTCAAACACTTGGGAACAGCTGTGGTCGGAACCAAAGTTCACAGTTATTGTATTCACTGGACTTCTCTCAAGCAATGGACGTCTACATTTCAACTGGTTTCTGCCAAAGTGCGTCATAAATCATTACCATAAAGTTGACTTGATTTCAACTCTCCTCGATGCCCACACCAGCAAATACGTGCTGCGCTCCTGCTCGATGCTTATCAATCCCATTGAAAATTAATGACTTCCAGCTACTTTGGCGCTCTCGCCACTTTTGGTGTAAATGCACGGTAATAAATCCACATGACAAAAGTTTACAGTCCACACCAAATGGAAAGGTCAAAATACATATGATACTCAATTCAGCTCATTTATTTTGATTGCTTACTGAATAGGATTTAGGATTTTGTGTACAATGTTTTCACAGCTAGTTTCCACCCCATGTTTATCATCATTTCTTCCACTGAACAGAGGTAAGAGATCAGTCATTACTGTAAACTAGAATTCTGAACGATGACAGTCAAGGCAGTTGAGGATTCAAAGTGACCCTGAATTAGAGAGGGCAACACTACAGCCTTGAGGAAAGATTAGTGTCGGCTGTAAATTACTGACCTAGCTGTCATGTGAGGGTCATACGGTATGCTGCAAAACAAAATAAGCACAAGCTCAAGATACACATTGATTCTCACTCAGTCAAAATGCCAAAGGAGACATGAAGTACTGATGATTTACGTGAAGAATCAGAATTGCATTTAAAGAATCATTTAAGGAGTAAAAGTAAAACTGTTATAATGTAATAACAAAACTCTGATCAATCAAATCTGTATGGTATATTCAATTAAAGTTTTTTTAGAACCCACACTTATGAAAAATATTTCATTTTTGTAAATAAAAAAATAAATAATAATAATTTTCTGCTTGTACTCAGATTATGAAGGATCTGTAAACATAATCAAAGACTATAGAATACACACGACATGTCACTTGTAACTTTTTAAATGGGAAAAAGTGTAACGGTCAATATGGTGAATAAAGCTCCGCCCACTAGTACAGGAGCCAATCATTGATTGCTATATGACGAATAAAGCCCGCCTTCTAGTACAAGAGCCAATCATCGATTGCTATAGACTGACAATACTCCGGGGAAGGGGCTCGGACCAGAGTTTCTGCCGATTTTGTGTGATTTGGATGTTTAGAAATGAAACTAAAGACACAGTTGTTGTTAAATTTTATTGGTGATTCCTAATATAAAAATTCAATGATAAGCTTCGCAAGCATTAATCAGAATTTGATGTTTCCCCATTCAGACAGAATGCCTGAGCATACTGCCCAAGGTGTGTTCCAAAAATGGCCGCCGAGTGAAACGACTTGCCTTAAAAAGACTTTGACTGAATCATTGCATATTTTATAGCAATTGCACAAACTATGAGTTTTTGTATGTTTAGTTATTACTCGTAACTCATAACTGAATTTGTGGTTGTGTTCAACTCGAAAATAAATGAAAATACTTAAACGCACTGTTTGTTCACATAAGGGACGTTTTAGTAATCCCCTGAGTCAAGAATATAAAAAAAAAAAACTACATTTGAGAGGTTAGGGTTCTGTAATGCAAGATGGTCATTAGGGCTGTACAATATATCATTTCAGCATTGATATTGCAATGTGCACATCTGAAATAATCACATTGCAAGATATGCAATGTTGAGTCTGGATTATAGTTGAACAAGAGCCCCAGAATTGTATTGAATTACTGTATTTATACAAAATATAAACAATTTATGCCTTTTTTGTCTTGTTTCTAGACTATATATCTTTATATAAAAGCAAAAAACTAGAAACGAGACAAAACAAAATAAGAAAAGCATTTATTGCATTCTGATTGTTCAATTTTTGTACCTGAATACTATTAGACTATCCAGAAAACCATCAAATAGAGCTATTGAAACCATTTTGTGAGACTGTATTCATATTGCAATATTTATCACAGAAAAACAAAATATTGCAATATCAATTTTTTCCAATGACATGCAGCCCTAATGGTTATGTTATATTATCTATTCAATTCTAAATTATGTAGATAAAATCATGATTATCATTAATACCACCATACTACAACACTCCAAAAAAATAATATAAGAAGTGCATTAAAATGCATTAGCTGAAGCAAACCTTAGATTAGATTAGATTAGATTAGATTAGATTCAACTTTATTGTCATTACACATGTACAAGTACAAGGAAATGAAATGCAGTTTAGGTCTAACCAGGAGTGCATTAGCAGCAAGTGCAG
>CAIGQZ010032903.1:8217691-8257635 GCA_903798205.1 Danio tinwini | reverse complement strand
TATATATATATATATATATATTTCTACTATTTAATAAAATTTTACATTTTTGTTAAAAGTGACATTTTAGTCTTAAAAGGAGGTGAAATAATAAATGTATTACCAAAGGAAAAGATCAAGAGATACTCTGATGTGGATATGGATTTTTTGGTCGATACTGATAACCAATAACTCTTAAGATTTGGAAGCCGATAGCCGATATACTATAGCCGATAAATATAATTATTTCAAAATGTTATATTTTTATACAGTTACCAACTGATTTTATTTTAAAAACTTCATAAAAGTTTGAACTTATGAACTCAAACCAAAAAAAGAGATAATTTTTAAATTGCAAGTTGATTATATAAACCTATATTCAAGATTTCACATAAATCAGCATGCCAAAAATAAATTATTTCCTTTTCTTTGCATAGCTAATTAACATGCAACTTGACTGCTGTATAAAAATAATAGGTTAAATAACAAAATGGGATTTAATTAACAAACAAGTAAAATAAATTTATTTTAAATAAATTGAAAATGAAAGAGCTGTCACGATGGTTACAACCAGAGATCGCTGGTAAACACACTCACATTCATATGAACTACAAATCTGCCATGTTATGGACTACAACACCCAGTCATGCAACACACACACAACCGGTTCCAAATCATGACTGATTACACTCCCACACCTGAAGCTGCTCAAGGACTGATTAATGCACTTCATAAACAGCACAAACACACACAATGTTGCTGAGTCTTGTTAGCTGTATTGTGACACTACAACGCGTTTTCCTTTGTCTTGCTTTGCCATGTTTTTGATCCTTACCTTGTTTATTTGTTTATTCCTGTCTACTGCCTGCCTCTAACCATCTGCCTGCCTATTGACTACGATTCTGGATTGCCTGTATACATCTGTTTGCCCCTGTGTTGACCATTCTAATAAACCTGCATTTGGATCCGCAACCCTTTTGTCAGCATCACATCCCTGGTTACAAGAGCTAAGAACTGAAGCCAGCTCAAATGTTCTTTAATAAAACGTGTTACAATAATGTAAATATGTACAAACATATAATGTCCGAAAATGCATTTTGAGAGGTGTTTTGACAGTTCAGAGCCACCATACAAGCAAAAAGCTAAATACAGATTGTATGATTTACTTTAGAAAATGAGTCATATAGTCGTCCCATTTGGCATTTTAGATTCAGACAACGCGTCCTTGCTGTAAATTCGCGGAAAAATGATCAATGAAAGGTTTACGATAAACTGCTGTGAGTTTTAGACTTTAACTGCAAGCGCTGTGCAATGCAAGTGCACACAAAGCGGAGTGAGATTTGTCCTCGAAAGTCTGATTGTATGCTGGATTCAGTGACATCATCTCCCGTGCTGCTGAATTGTAAAACCCAACAATCAACTTTATCAAATGAAATGAGTACAGTGAACTCAAAATTTACAGAAAGTTAATTCTACTCATTTAAAAAGAGTTTTAAATTTAGTGTTGAAGGTAATGAGCTAATTAAATACCTCATTACTTCAACTTAAATGGAGCAAGTTCACAGTACTCATATAATTTTAACTCATAGTTTGCAGCAATCAGTTTCCTCAAATGGTTTGAGTTGACCTAACTTATTGGGTTTAACTGTGCTCAAATTACTTCTTTTACTCAAATGGATTACGTACTGATAGTACTCATTACGATAAGTTTTTGAACTTAAATTGTTTGTTGCAATCGGTTTCCTCAAATGATTTGAATTACCTTAACTTTTTGGGTTTTACAGTGTATGAAGGCTCTGACGGCTTACTAGTCACTACGTGTGGTAATAGCCTCATTTGTGCTCGTTATAATCATTATAAATATGCCAATCAGACTGAATACAATCTTACACCAGCAACACATGGCAATCAACACATTGAATAACAAATAATCATATTAGATTACAAACAACCCAACAACTTTGAAGGAATAAACAATGTGAGGAAAGCTCTATTATAGTGCACTGGACAAGTCTAAACAAGTTCCACCCATTCATGCGCGAGGCAGGCAGTTCTGTACAATTACATAATCTATTGGCTTAAAGATATCGGCATATTTTTGATATCGGATTGATAGCGATAACATAAAAAATAGCATTTATCGGCCGATAATGATATGGCCGCTAATATATCGTGCATCCCTAAAGAATAATGATTTTCATGTATTGTACCACTCTTACATTTATTATCAGTAATATTGTTGATCATTCATTTTGTTTTCTTTTTATTTATTTTTTTAATTTATCAGACATTCCTCCATGTGTTTTACATATTTGCTCATAAAAGTGAATTACTTAAAAAAAAACTCATCTCTAATTGCTAGTATTACTATTATTTTCATCAAGGAAGATGGGTTAACCTTCACGCCTTTCATTTAATGAGCCTGTCCCCAATCAAAACCATCTGCAGTGTGGAAAAACACAACAACACCACCTGTTTTGTTGTTTTGACCAATGCTAACCAAGTTTTGCTGTCTGATTAGTGATTGCAACAAACTCTCCACTCACTGCACAAAGATGCTGAAGAGACACGTGAACTTCAGGCCCCCACTAATTATTTCCGCATCAAACAAGAGATATTGAGTGCCAAAGACATGTTGTGAGCGAGCTAGACAGCAATTATTACCATTCACTAAAAGATTAATTGGTCACTATACCTGAGATGTATCTCACCCAAGAGAAAGAAACAAAGTACATATAAACAGGTCTACGCTCCAGCTAATACCACATGTACTGAACCACCCAGAAATAACGTAATGCATGACCTACTATGGAATAGAGCATGTTTATTCCATTGGGAAATCTTGTGGTGTTGCACACTTTGAACTCAATGGATATGTTTTTTTTTTCAGCTAGTGTTTTAAATGAAGCTGCTAGACTCATCAAATATAAGCTACTGTATAGAGCTGGCTAACAAGAAGAAGGAAAGGGAAAAAAATACATCCCTGCCTTTATATAACAAGCATGCACCTCAAGTAAGCCAGTTAATTGCCATGAGAGAGACCAGCGGTATTAGTCCTTAAACAAATTCAGCATCAGAAGTGCCTTACAGGCTTGTACTGCACAGAATGTTTTCGGTGTCGAGATGAAATATGCAGTGCCTGCAATGTCACTGTTGGGATGCCCATTGGGGCACAAACAAATCCCCATCCATCATTCTCCTCTCAGCCATAGCTGTTTAACTGTTAAACAGACCCTTTATCAACACTGACAGGCCCAGCACGGTGTTAAAAGACGCAGGCTATCTTTACTTCTGGAGGGAAGGTGGGATGTTTGGGGTGTAGGTCTGAAACGCACAGCCTGGCATGACGAAGTGGAGAGCATGTGTGCATTAGAGAAGGAAAGTTCAGCAACAGCTGGATCAGATGTGTTGGCAGAATGGCCATCCATCTGTCAGGCATCACAAATGGACAACTTTTTGCTTTCACTGTGCTGAATACTAAGCTGAAGTAAAGAAACTCTTGCCTGTTCATATTGCTTCTGTATATATTAGCTAAATGTGAAGCTTAACTGTGTACAAAAAAAGATTAAAAAAAATCTAAACAGATTGTTCACTCATAAATGAAAATATGCAATTCATTCATCCTTAGTTCATCCAACATGTAGGCCTTTCATTTTTCAGTAGAACATTCAAGAAGATTTTTAGCTGAATCTAAAAAACCTGAATCTGAAAATTCATAAACTCAGTGTAACTTAGGGATGCTGGACAACGGAATGGAGGATCCGCATGCAGGTTTTTATTAAGAATCATAGTCAGACAGGCAATGGTCAAAGACAGGTGCAAGCAGGTACAAACAAAGAAATCCAGAGGTGTCGTCAGGTGACAGGCAGATGGTTGATACAGGCAGCAGACAGGGTAAACAATGAAACAAAGCCAGTGTCAAAAAATGGAGAAACTAAACCAGATACCGCTTTCTAATGTTACAGGGTGTTAACCAAACAAGACTCAGCCCTGTCTGCGTGTAAGTGTGCCGTACATAGAGTCCATGCAATCAGTACTTAAGCAGCTTTCAGCTGTGTGTGAGCAATCGAAGGAGAATCATGACAGGTGAGTGTGTGTAGTGCCTGAAGGGAGTTGTAGTCCATGTGGATACGGGATTGTAGTCCTCCAGCGATCTGTATGGAATAGCTGGTGATCATGACACTCAGGCTGCGTCTGAAATTGCCTACTCAAATAGATACTACATTTGAATTTTCTACACGACCATTAGAAAAGTATGATCTTCTTGCATCAGTTGCATCGCTTCACTTCCATTCACGAATACTCCCCAGATCTCGCTGGATTCTCGCCAGGTCATCTGGGTACTTCTCACATACTGCTTTTTGAAGACTGTGAATTTGTACATACTACTCAACTCGCATACTGTTTTTAACATACGATATAGTATGGAAGTATGTGATTTCAGACACAGCATGGCAGCAGTTTAGCATGAGCTTCTTGATGCTTTGACGATGTAGACCAGAGGTGACCAACCCTGTTCCTGGAGATCTACCTTCCTGCAGATTTTAGTTGCAACTCATATCAAACAGAAAGTGCAGTTCAGGTCCTAATTAATTGGTTCAGGTGTGTTTGATCAGAGTTGGAGCTGAACTCTGAAGGAAAGTAGATCACCAGAAACAGGGTTGAGTATCTGTGGTGTGTAGACTGAAGCTAATAAAATTATAGTATTCAAATTCTTACAAAGACCAATCAGTTTGCTTTAGTACTTTCAAGAGGAATATTCAGTATTTTGTCCTGGTTAGGTACACACTGACATTATGCACACCAAAATGTGTTAATGTTTGTCAGAGAAATCAGAGAAAATGTCCTCCAATTTGTCAGAGGGCACCTGTTTATGTTTATCTGCATCCTCATCCATCACATATTGACAGATTCACTCCACAGGATTATTATGACTTCATATGTAGTTGTCATGACACATACACACACATACACTTATTCTGGCTTTTGTGGTTTACAAGGATAAGATAGTGAAGTGACCTGGGTTTGAACTAGATATTGTCTTATTAAAAATCACACTTAATCATACTTTCCTTTGAGGGTTGGGTTTAGGGGTACAAGTAGGGTAAGGCCAAAAGTGGAAGCTAACGCATAACATGCATGTCCCCACATTTCAAATTCCTGTTTGTGTGCCCCCCACTTTTTTTTTCCATCGCTACTGTGGATGGACTGAGAGACTGCATGTATTGATTTATACATCCGCATCAAGTAACTTGTGTACATGTCTAAAAATAACTCAGTGAAAGTTCTAATGAGCAGGTAATTGCGATACGTGTTGATGTTAGTCTAATGTATAGGAGTTTGTGCTGCACAGAAAATTAGCACCATGTTTTTTTTCATTATCTAAATATAGTTGTTTATGCATGAAAGGCAATTAATAAAATTACTATGCCTACGTATTACATATTGCTGAAATCTGTTTGCAAAATAGTGATTCAGCACACACATTCATCCATCCATCCATCATTTATTTGTTTATTTATTTTAATAAATAAACAACAACCCCACCCCCCCCCCCACCACACCCCCCCCCCCCCCCCCCCCCCCCGGTATTTTGTGTCAATATATAAGTATATGCAGGAGATGGAATTTAAATCACAAACATTTTTCTAGATTTTCTGCCCCCCATCCCCCACTTCTAAAACCAAAGTTACATACTTGTATATATTAAAACACATGTATTTATAATAAATGTATATAATAATCACTAAATATATGTATGGTACTTTTGATATGGTGTTTAATAAGCTGCATTCTTGCCATCTAGATCTCCTGTGGCTTTCGTAAGTCATTGGTGTGTATCACACAACATGATTATGCAATGAATTTACATAAAAGTGTTTTGCAAATGCATAACATGTAAGTGTGAACACTGTTCATCACTTAATTTTTATTTTGTCAGTGGATGTTTACACCAAGAATAAAAAAGGGAGATGCTATTTACACAGAATGTAAATAGCAGTAGATTATGTTTGCACAAAGTATGAATAGAAACTAAACGTTTGTTTAAAGTGAGAAAACAATCCATCACTATTTGCATTAAGTTGTAACATGCAATGGCGTCACTGACGTATGTATGAGGGACTAAGCCTGTTTCCTCCCAAATTGCATTTTTAGACTATCAATGGGCTAAAATCTATACAAATATGTTGGTCAAGTTTTTTTTTAAGAATATTTTTCACATATTTTGTGTTTAATCACTACCGTATAGATATGACCGTATATCTAATATGATCAACATTTTTGATTGCTAGTCCTCAAAATTAACCAATAATAAGTTAAACTTATGGAACACATTAAACACTAAAAATAATGACAAAAATTATAATAATGATGAGTCTTCTTTATCTCTAAACATTGACTTACAGACCTTAAATAATTTGAAGGCAAGAAATGATGACAGAATACTAAATCTTTCAGTACATGGAGACCTGGAAGCAGGTAAGTATAGTATAGTGCATAATCATTTCACTGTTTATTGTACCTTTAGTAATGCAGTTCAATGCAGGGCTTCAAAACAGAGGGTTAAAAGCAATACTGACCTCCTATAAGTGAGCGGTGTTGCTTTAAAAGTGCTCTTAAAAGTGTTAAAGCGTCTAACCTTGTGTTTAAGTGAGTCACCCAAGCACATTGTGTAAACTCTAATATTAAAAGAGATGCCATATTTTTACAACACTTTTTCTGGTGTTTTAATCAGGAATCCAAGTTCATTAATTATCTGTAGTCGCCCTATTACTGTTGACCGAGTGAAGAGATAAATATTTGACGTCTCTAATGCATTCTAAATATATTTATTTTCTGGGAAAATAGAGAAGCAAAAAAAGTGGCCCCCAGTGGTGCTTTCAGAATTTGATATTTTTCATATTTTTCATATTTGATATGTTAAACACTAATCTCCACATGGTTTTCATGCAGCACATATTCACTTGTCTGCTATAAAAAAATCTCAGTGATAGCGATCCAGCAGCACCATTGCCAGACTGTTTAGCAGTTGCTGTCAGCTCCTTTAATTTGAGTCAGTTGCTATTGATATTGATTAGTCTTTCTTGGTATTCCCTGTCGGTCTGTCTGTCGAAAGTCTCTACTGTAAGCCATCGCTCACCCACACGTCAATTAGATTGTAAGAGGGCAACGAGCCGTCTCAATAAAAATGGATGGCTTAAAAGTTTAACTGCATGCCCACAACTTTACAATGACACCAGAACAAGAAGTAATGTGAGGCCACGGCTGGCCCTGTGAAGGAAACTATTATAGGTTAAGCTATTAAATGTACTATTGAGCTAAAGATGAACTTACCTTATTATGAATTATGAATAATACATTAATTATATTATTTGTTATTGGGTTTTTTATTTGTTAGTTTTTTATTGTTTGTGGGTTATTATTATTGGTTATTATTATTAATTTTGTTTATACAAACTAAAATATCCATAGGGATATCAGTTCCCATCAAAATGATGGATGGATGGATACCTGCAATGCTTGCCCCACCTCTGAGGTCATTTGATTGATCAGCAACCTTGTACAAGTTTAAATTCTTTAAAGTTAACTCTTTTAAGTTCAATAATTTTAAGTTATCTCACAGTCGACATGAAGTTGCTGAGACTTTTATTTCAATGTGTTTACTTGCTTCCAGCTGAATATTGACTAGGTGGTAGGGGCTTTCTTTTGCGCGTCATTCTCCCATAGCAAACTGAAGGTAAGAGGAGTGTTGTTAAGTAGGGATGTAACAATTCACTGTGAGTTGGTTGAAAATCTATTCAAATATGTGAGGATTCAAACCGGTAGAAATGTTGAATGAGTCGCAATACACTTTTTGAACAGAGAGGACACTGTTTACAGGTGCAAACTTGCTTTTAACTGCATATCAGCGGCAAGAAAGAGGTGGGGTGGCAAAGTAAAATGACAGCACTGAGGTGCGCCAAACAAACACAAACTGTGTGCAAATACTGCGAAAAGACATTTACTTACACTAACAGAACAACGAATATGATGCAGCACAGTAAAAAACTGTCACAGACATCTATCTATACGCAAAAATGTATTAATAGACCAAACCACCGGAGAATTGAAAGCACCGCTTGCTCTGACGTTAGTGCTAACGTTATGGAGATCATATCGATCGAGAATGTGAAGATGTTTTTCAGACTGAAAGAGGTACAACCAGGTATTAGATTGTTACCTTTCTATCCTCTCTTTTTCAAATTAGTTTATGCATATTTAAACATTTTGCTTATTATATCATATATTATAATCAGTATTTTACATTGTAAATGTGCAATGACCGCAGCTTATGCCAGAAAACATAGATGTTCTGATATTTCTTTTAAAATGTCAAATCCCAGCACAATGACAGTTTTAGTTTGTTTGTATTAAAGAGCTTTCTTTAATTTGTATTGTTCATCTTTGACTTGAAATTGTTTTTAATTAGTAATTTAGCTGCACAGTCAAAGTTTTAGTTTGTTTAGTTTTGCTTCTTTCATTTGTATTATTCACTGTTTTATTTGGATTTTGTTTTAAAATTCCAATTTAGTTATTGCAGAAAATATTTTATTTTGGAAAAAAAAAACTGCTGCATTTGAGAAAAATGAAAGGGCTCTTGTGACTAAAATCATGACTAAATCATGAATCGTGAAATTAGTATCATGAATTGTATCAAATCATGAGTCAGGTGAATCATTACATCCCTTTTGTTAAGGGTTATTGATATACAGTTGCTATGGAACTCTGACAACTCCAAATGGCTCCAAATGTGGAAGCAGATGGTCAGACTTTCATTTAAGATTACCAAAACAATATTTCTTTTTTTTTCTTTCAGTGGACTAACTTGCACAGATTAATGCAACACAGGCTCATTGTAAAGACGGAGAGCACAAATTATGTAGCCAAAGGTACGGATGGCTGCATTTTGTCTTTAACCAAATTATATGGGGCGGTATGATGCTGCAGACAGCTTCTGTTTCTTTTTGCGCTACTAGCTGACCGCTCTCCTCCATGAATGGCTTTTCCACTGTTACCAGTTTGGCCAGTAGTTCGCCACGTACATTGATGAACTTGTGTAACACAGAGAGGAGTTGACTATGATGACAGGGCTAAGAACAGTTCCAGAAAGAAGGTAAAACAAAAGGCAAAAAAATAAATAAACAAGTAAACAAAAGGGTAAGAATGTGGTAAGATTTGAAAACATGGTAAAAATCAGGTGGCCATGAGGGCTTTTCTTTTTCTGGATTACTTTTGAAAACATTGTCGGTTAAGTTTAGGGCAGGGGGTGATCGGTGCAATCTGTGCTTTTGAAAAAAAAACTATTGGTTGGGTTTAGGTAAGGGGATGGATGGGGTGATCGATAGATCAGTTGGTTGGTCAGTCAGTCAGTCAGTCAACAGCGGCCTCTGGTGGATTTATAAGAGATCACCAGGCTCGAATGGCCCTCATGAGTGAAATATGAGGTATGAAAAAGTGCACACAGCGTCCTCTGGTGGATTCGCAAAACAAATATTGCAAAAAAATGTATCTCCTGCTATGTATTTCATGCTCCCCAGAAATATGTACAGGGGTACGTACCATAAATGACCCTGGGTTGGATTACTTATTCACTTTAGGAATAGCAATGTGAGTTAGCAAAATATACATTATAATTTAGTTTTTTAGCAGACTTTAAAAACATGGCACTCATGCGCTAGGTGCTTCAAAAGACACAAGACATGACTGCACATTCATCAAGAGCATTCACATAGAAAAACTTTGGAAAAGTAGTGCATTGGAATAGAAGAAAAATATGCTATGTGTGTGTGCAGTAGTAGCCTGTTATCATTTTAACTGACATTAAGGGCCAGTTTTTGAGCTGTGTTTAAAAAATGCCCTCGAAAAATACATTACTGATGAGCATCTGGGGACCAAAAAATGACATTGACATATTTAAAAAAATATCTAACAACAAGTTATTTTCAGTTGAGACGGCGACAAACATCCAATTTAGTCTAGGCCTTGTCTGTGAAACCAGGTGTATCAATATTAGCTAAAACATTAGTTTGTTCATTTTACATCATAAGTTTTTCACCTTTATTTAATAATTGTGCATGTCATAAGAGCTTCAGTTCAAAATTATGTGTATTCAATCTGCTAATAATTGATTATTACACCAAATAACTATTGCCTTCAATTGATTATTCAACTTTAGCAAATACTGAGTCATATTATAATAAATAAAACAATTTGTCAAACAATTCTATTGTTATTGCTAATGTCACTCTGACACCGTGTGTTTCTTTAGTGTTGCTATTCAAACTATCACTATGAAAGATGTAATTTATGAGTAGCAATGTTCTTTTTTGGAACTTGGCAACCCGTTTCAACTTTTAATTAACATTCATTCATTCATTTCTTTTTGACCCCTTATTAATCTGTGGTCACTACAGCGGAATGAACCGCCAACTTAGCCAACATATGTTTTACACAGCGGATGCCCTTCCAGCTGCAACCCATCACTGGGAAACATCCATACAGACTCATTCACACCCAAACACTATGGACAATTTAGCTTACCCAATTCACCTATACCACATTTCTTTGAACTTGTGGGGGTAAACCGGAGCCCCCAGAGGAAACCAAGCGAACACAGGGAGAACATGCAAGCTCCACACAGAAATGCCAACTGACCCAGCTAAGGCTCAAACCAGCGACCTTCTTGCTGTGAGGCGATTGTGCTACCCACTGCACCACCGTGATGCCCTTAACTAACATTACATGGACAAAATAAATGAATACAAAAATAAGTAAATAAATAAATAAAAAGTGTGACCCATGTACAAGTTTAGTTTTTATTTTTCAGTAAACTATGCTTGTAACTAACATATAAATCAAATAAGGGAAATTATGGTTTAAATATTAAAGGCCTTTCAGTCTCTCTACCAAAAAAATGCTGAGATAATAAAAATAACTTTGTAAATATTAGCCATAGTACTTTAGTTCAGTCAGCAACTGTTTAAACTTTCATTAGGGTAGCAGACAGGTCTGTTTGGCTCAGGGAGAAATGTATTTCCCATAATTGATTCATAATTGATTTGGAAATAAAGTGCACCTTTGTGGTCATATATATATATAGATATATATATCATGGTTTCCTCATATTTGTTGCTGTGGTGCTGAGTACTTATGGGCAATCGCTGTAAATATCACTTAAGACTGAAATGCAATTACTGGCTACAGGAGCCAGTGCTGGTCACATCCATTCTGTAGATGAACCTGACAACTGCACATTGCATTTGGCCTTATGAGCCAAACAGCCCAACGTTTCACTTAACTCACATCTCAATTTTCAGACTGGTGAATTGTTGCACTCTAAGCAGTACTGAACACACACAGGTGGACATATCTGCTAATGTAGAGCCATTTCTGTGCGCAGCTTTGCTTCCTCTAAAGTGTTTATAAGGCAGACAGGAAAGCGATCAGTTAATAGAGATAACCTTTTTTTCGTCTTTCCACTCTATGAACATGTCAGTGTAGGCGAAACGTCTATGTGGTAACTATACAAACTGTTCATGTAACATCACAACTACATCAAATAACTAGATTTTTGTAACTAGATAAGGCCTACACTGTAAAAAATTCTGGTTGCCTTAAATATTTAGGCTGAATCAAATTAACTTATGAGTCAGTTGAACTTGCATTATGTTAAACGGACTTAAAAGAGCTTGTGAAACTTATAAAATTAAGTTAGAACAGGATTAACTTAGCTTAATAAGTTGCAATGACCTAAAACAGGACTAATTGATCATATACTTTTTTTTGTGTGTGTGTATAGAGTCACAACTTAGGTTTTCTGGATTTTAGCATGTTATTATGTTGCTAAGGAATTCTGAGTTGCTTGCTGCATGACAATTTACCTACTTATATACTGTGCCCTAAAAGTATGTTCTTTTTGTGAGGAAAATGCATGTGAGTAACTAAATAATAGGCAAACTTTGGTACATTATCATAACTGCATCTTCAATAGACCATTCAGCTCCTTAACTGCATTAAGTTTAAGTTACATGCATCCTGTCATTGTTTAAAATACTCTGTCAACCATCTTGTCACAGTTAACATCTACAACATTTAATCCCCTATACTGCATTGGAGATCAAGTGGCATGTTTTCTTTTTGTCTATGTTTGAATATATTTTGTTTAAGTTATGTATGAAATATCATAAGACCCCAAACTCATTAAAAACTAACTTGTTGAATTAAAGCTAATGAAATTTGTTATTAATTACCCCCCCCCCCCTATGTTGTTCCAATCCCCTGAATACCTTTGTTCATGTTTAAAATTAAATTTCACAAAACAGTCAGATGTTAACAGTCATATACAGTTCAAGTCAGAATTATTAGCCCCTCCTTTGATTTTTTTTTTCTTTTTTAAATATTTCCCAAATGATGTTTAACAAAGCAAGGAAATGTTCACAGTATGTCTGATAATATATTTTTTTCTTCTGGAGAAAATAGTATTTGTTTTATATCGACTAGAATAAAAACAGTTTTTAATTCTTTAAGAACCATTTTAACGTCAACATTATTAGCCCCTTTAAAGGGCACCTATGGTGAAAAATCTACTTTTCAAGCAGTTTGGACAGACATATGTGTAGGTATAGTGTATAGACCGTCATATTGGAGTGATATAAACACACACGGTTTTGAGATTGACTGCAACTTGACGTAGGAGAGCGGTCCCCCCGCCCACCAATATTGATTGACAGGTGCGCATTACCATATCCTCAGTATGTTGTTTCCCGTCCGCCATTTTCAGCGTGTGAGTCAAAGCGATGTCATTAAAAAAACACCCTTGCTCTATTTTTAGATGTAAGGCTCAACATTCACTACAATATCGCTCTCCTCGCCGCCAGTGTTTGTGAGTTTTGGTGGGTTTGCATACATGTGTACTTTTCATTGCATCTTACTTAAACGTTAGCGGTTTGCATTTCCCGCGGTCACAGAAGCTTCCTGTCATCTTAACTAGGTGCAGCTGGAAAGTGTGAACCCGTTGCCTCACTTGCGCGTCCCTCCATTGGAAATAACGAACTAACGACGTGCAGAGCCATGCATTTTGCGTTGTCGCGGATGAAAGTGAGGACCGGGAGGGTGTCGCGGATGAAAGTGAGGACCGGGGGGTTCGCTCACTATTCTGCTGCCTAGGTTGCCTCTATGGGGGCGCTGGCCCTGCTCAGGACACTGTTCATATTTCTGCAGCGCCACAGAGCGTTATCTGAATAGTTTCATTTTAAATAACATGTGAATGTGCGCGTCTGGTGTGCCTTGTCGTAGCTCTGAGCGGCGCATCCGGTGTATGACGCCCTTTAGTTAAAGCCTCAAGCAGGACGCACACCAGAAGCGCCACTCGGCGACAAGCAGCGGCACGCCACGCAGTGGCATGCATTTCAGAATTCTAAACATAAGTTTCTATTAGGGGACACACACCGGCACAGCAAGTGTTTGATACTTTCAACTGTCATGTGGGCGCGGTGTCACTGTGCATCCGGTGTGTGATGCCCTTCATTCAAAGTTAATTCAGTGTGCTTGGTTATTAGTCTCGGTGTAGGCTACAAGCTCGGAGCTTTAAACTAGCAGACAGTTGGCTGTAAAACTATACAAAGACACAAATGATTTTGTACTCTCTGCTTGGTCTGTGTCTGAGTCGTACATGTACAGCTGAATGCTGGTCCTCTCACTCATGTTGCTTCTCTCTGTCTGCTGCTATACACAAAGAGGGGAGCTCTTGGCTCCGCCCCCTTGTTAAGTTGGGCGGGACGTCTAAAAACTAATTTTCATGTGAAGCAACACGCCCTTAAGACAACTAACTGTGTACACGCCCCCAAAATGACACTTTAACACATCATAATAAAAAAATCTGAATTGTGTTTTGAACTGAACCTAAACTGGCACATTCAGAAGAACCATATTATTAATATGAAATCTTAAAAAAGGGGTAACATAGGTGCCCTTTAAGCTAATTTCTTGGAGTTTGTATGTTTACAGTTTAAGCCCTGAAGTCACATGTGATATTTTGATAATGTTTTTGGTTCCTTTTCTGGACTTTAAACATCACAGGGCCGTTACTGTTTATGGAGGATGAGAGAACTCTCCAATTTCCTCTAAAATACCTTAATTTGGGTTTCAGAAGATTAAGAAAGATCACAGGATTGTCATATGAGATATGAGGGTAATTATTAAAATAATTGTACATTTTGGGAGCACTAATAGTTTTGTTTTTGTCATTACAATAAAACTATGCAAGTATTAGCTTCAAAATATATATTTTATGCAACTGCAAAAGAATGTGACTATTCAGTTTGAAGAACCCTCATAAACAATTTGAACAAAATATAATATCTGAAAAAAATAAACATTTTTTAAGAAGTAACATTTTTAAAAACATACCAGATTTAAAACATAACATATACGCTCCTATTTTGCTTTGAGTACACTAGTTTAGATACATTAATCTTAAAGGTTTTATTACAGAAATTTATTTAAGGCTTGCTAGGTGTTACACACTAAATTAGGGTAGGCACTACACTATTTTTTTTTATCTGATAAGTTTTTCAAAATGTTAAGAGACCCACAAACATGAGGACTAAAAAAACTAAAAAAAATCACAATTTCACAAAGACATCACATCACGCAACAATAGATTTGAATATCAATAAATTTGAATGTCAACACAGAAAATCTTGTAAAATCTCAAAAAACGTTTGAAAAACATGGCGGTCATATAAACAAATAAACATGTGTGTTGTTGTCTCAAATTAACAAGCTGTTTCTCTGCTGTTTAAAATACATTTCACTTTGTGCTGCGTCATGACTGTGTTTGTTATGCTTCCGCCTACTGTTTGCTTTCTGATTGGATATTGTTTCATTTCATGTAATAATCTCCACTTCATATGCACATTTGTCCCCTGGGTTCCCCTTCGGGAGGGGAACTTCAATGCTATGTGGAAACTTCCACTATGGGGATTTCACTCAGAAAGCCAATCATCTGAAAGAGTATGTAAACGGGCCAATGAAATGCCAATGAGTTGGCAGCTTCAGCTTGCGCACCTGATGCTCGTTGCAATCAATTTGCTATAAGAGCACAGCACGCGCAAAGCCAAGCATCATTTTCACTTCAGAGACTTCAACAGCCTTCTGAGAGAGTCGATGAGGGTTCCTCCAGCTGAGTTTCAGACAGAGAGTGAACGAGAGCGATCTCCCGGTCCAGAGTGTGTGACACGCAGTGGCAGACGGTCGAGCTGGGTTTCTCCCTTGCCTGGCGTCCTTTGGGTCCGGTCCTCCAGAGCGGTATGTATTGTTGTGAATTTCCTAAAAGAGCAACACGGTCGTGCAGCACGTCTTTTTCAAGACATCGCTCCGACTGTGCGTTTCTGGATGCGGTGGTTTCCTGTCCTCGGATGATGGGCACAAGCACTGCGTTTCATGTCTGGGGGTCCAGCATGTTAATGCAGTGCTCGCAGGCAGTGCATGCCATCACTCGGTGGCATGTCTGTTGCGCAGTTAAGATCGCGGTTCGCTCTTACAAAAGAGCCACCCACCCCAGTTGTCCCCCGCTCCGCGGCTGGGCACTCGGGCAGATCTGAGGGTTACAGTGAGAGTAAATCTGCCGCCCTCGGGCTTGTGGACCTCTCGCTCCTCCACGCGCTACTTCCAAGCTTCGAGTGAGAGAAGCGCTCCATCTTCGGATGGCCGCCCTCTCACTTGATGACACCGAGGCTCAGATGTCCACTGCTGCATCGGAGGCTGGGCTGTCATGCTCTGATAAAAGACTTTCGCCCCTCCGCTCCCTCCCCTCGGGAGCGAGCGCTGCGGCGGCCGATCTTGAAACAGGCATGATAACCGTGCTTTACCGGGCTGTTTCGGTCGTGGGTCTGGAGATGGTTTATCCCCCAGCCCCGCGGCCGGACCGACTAGATGGGTGTATGTGGAGGATTAAAAGGCAAGACCTTCCAGCCTCCCATCCCTTTCTTCCCGGAAGTGCACAGTGGGCTCACGCAGTTTTGAGGGCATCTTTCTCTGCCTGATCTGCGTGCGCCTCCGCCTCACCACCCTTGATAAGGTGGAGCAGCCAGGGAGTATGAGTCGATTCCCCAGATTGAGAGTGCCATCACGGGCCCGCGTGGTGCCTCCTTCTGCTGGCATCAGCCTCAACTCCCGTCCAAAGCGTGTTGGTCCTCTGCCTCCCGAGCCAGAGCCCACACAGCCGCGGACCACGCTGCTTCCACCCTGCACGCCAGGGTCCATGCGCGCGTGCTGGCCCAGCTGCACAAGGGTGGTTCCGACCCAGGCTTGTTACAAGCCCCGCACCGCACCCGACTGAGCTCCACGGACCTCAAGTCCGCTGCGTGTGCCCCGGGAAGGACGATGGCCACGTTAGTGGTCCAGGAGCGCCACCTCGGGCTAAACCTGGCAGAAATATGCGCAGAGTTGACAAAGTTCACTTTCTTGACTCCCCCATATACCAGTCTGGCCCGTTCTGCGACACCGTTGGTGGATTCACCCAGGAATTCACGGCGGTGCAGTCGGATACGATGGACCATCCATCGGCGGGGATGTAAGACCGCTCCCCCCCGCCGAACCATCCACATCCACTGCTTGTCGCTGAGAGCGCCCGTCTACGAGTGCTGCTCCGCCCCCGCCTGCGCCTCTGGCCAGCGGCAGCGCCGAGCACCTTACAGGCAACCGGCGCTCCCCGTCCCAGAGTGCCGTTAAGTCCGGTTAACGGACCACGAAGCGCTCCTGAGACGGGCCATTTGGAGAAGAGGGAACCTGCTCTCTCCCCGGTGGGGGGTCGGGCTCCTCAGAGAGAGCATTTTTCCCTTCCCTGGATGTGATAGCCCGAATACTGCCAGTCTGGGACGCGATGAAAAGCCTTTCAGCTCGCAGGATCGGTGCACTTCGCCAGTGGCTCACGAGGTCTGGGAGGACGGTCTTCTTTCTCTCACACCTCCAGCCCTCCCCTCCGGAGTCTGGGTGTAAGGTGAGTGAATCTCTCGCCTCCAGCTCTCCCGCGGGACCCCAGCGCTCCCCGGATCAGCACTCCTACTCCGCGCTGCCCCACTGCTGGTACGTCAACGATCGTAGTGATGCAGTCATTAGCGAGAGCTCTGCCTGCCTGGTTAGCGCGGGCCAGCCCTTCGCGGTGGCTCATATGCACGATCAGACTCGGCTACGCGATTCAATTCGCGAACGGCCTCCCAAGTTCACGGGTGTGTTTCTCACCAGGGTCAGCCCTGTGCCCGCCCCTGTCTTGCGAGAGAAGATTGCTGTCCTCCTGGCGAAGGATGCAATCTAACCGATCCCTCCAGCCGAGATGGAGAGCGGGTTTACAGCCTGTACTTCATCGTACCAAAAAGAGCAGTGGGCTATGGCCAATTCCAGATCTGCGCGTTTTGAACCGCTGTCTGCACAAGCTGCCGTTCAAAATGCTTATGCAGAAGCGCATCCTCTGGTGCGTTCGTCCTCGGGATTGGTCTGCAGCAATAGACCTGAAGGACGCGTACTTCATGTCTCCATACTCCACGCCACCGTCAGTTTCCGCGGTCTGCGTTAAGATCGAGCCTGGCAGTACAAGTCCTCCCCTTCGGGTTCTCTCTGTCTCCGCGGGTCTTCACCAAGCTCGCGGAGGGGGGCCCTCGCGCCCCTTCGGCTCGCGGGCATCCGCATACTCAATTATCTCGGTGACTGACTAATTTTAGCCCTCTCTCGGGAGCAATTGATTATGCACAGAGACAAGGTGTTCCAGCACCTCCACCTATTGGGGTTTCAGGTCAACCGAGAAAAAGAGCAAACTCGCCCCCGGGCAGAGGATCTCTTTTCTCGGGTTGGAGCTGGACTCGGTCACCATGACAGCGCGCCTCTCCTGAGAGCGCGCTCCGCTAATGCTGAACTGTCTGAGAGACTTAGACAGCAAAATAGTGGTCCCACTGAAATCTTTCAGAGGCTCCTGGGGCATATGGCATCCGCAGCCGCTGTCACGCCGCTCGGATTGCTCCATATGAGACCACTTCAGCACTGGCTTAACGATCGAGTCCCCAGTCGCGCATGGCACGCGAGCACACACCGGGTGACTGTCACTATGCTGTGTCGCCGCGCCCTCAGCCCCTGGAACGATCCCTCGTTCCTACAGGCCTGAGTGCCTCTAGGACAGGCGTCCAGAAATATTGTCGATTTGACAGATGCTTTCCAGCACGGGCTGGGGGGCCGTGTGTTGCAGGCATGCAGCACGGGCTTGTGGAAAGGAACCCAGTTGCATTGGCATATCAATCGCCTAGAGCTGTTGGCAGTGTTCCTCGCTCTCCGCCGTTTTATCGGTGCTGGAGCGACAACACGTGCTGGTCAGGACGGACAGTACGGTGGCGGTGGCGTATATCAACCGCATGGGGGTATCCGCTCTCGCCGCATGTCTCAGCTCGCCCGCCGTCTGCTCCCCCGGAGTCATACGCAGCGCAATCGCTGCATTCCATTTTTCCCCACCGAGCTCAACCGTGCAGCCATCCGCTCTCACGGCAGTTTCGCCTGGGAAAATGGGGACTCCACCCCCGATTGGCCAGCTGTTATGGGCTGCGCCTTTCTCTCTAACTCAGAGATTTGTGCGCTCTCGCTTGAGTTCCCCACTTGGCGAACCCTGTAAAGTCCACTGGCTTACAGCTGGCCTCGGGGCGTGCGTAATACGCATTTCTCCAGTGAGCCTACTCGCACAGATACTGTGTAAAGTCAGGGAGGTCGAGGAACAGCTCTCGTATTGCGCCTCTCTGGCTCAATCGGACCTGCTTTTTACTCTCCTCGTGATGGCCCCTCCCTGGCACATCCCCTGGAAACAGGGGACAGGCACCGTTTGGCACCTGCACCCAGATCTATGCCTCACGTGCGGTTCATAGATGGAGTGCGGAGGACTTAGGTGACCTACCGATTAGGTGGTTAACACTGTCACTCAGGCTGCGCACCCTCTACGAGGCATGCCCACGCCCTGAAGTGGAGTCTATTCGCTGTGTGGTTAACTTTTTCCCCGAGAAGGAAACCCCGAACATGCCAGATCAGAGTGATGCTATCCTCCTTCAGTTGACTGGAGCTAAGGCTGTCTCCTCCACTCTGAGGGCTTGGCGTTACGATCATCCCCGCTCTAAGGATGCGGTGATGGCGGCGCGCTGGGAAGTATCGTCTCATCATCCAGTTCCCAGAGGCGCGAGACATGAATATTAATTATTCCTGTTTCCCTCTCATACCCACTTGGAGATCTCTTTTAGGAGAGGTCTGCTCGATCACTCGACTCAGTATCTTAAGATTTCTGTCCAGGTAGACAGCTCTGCTGGTCGCGTTCGCATCGGCCAAATGGGTGGGTAACTGGGGGCATTTTCGGTCAGCGAAATGTGCCAGCATGTTGGGCCGGCCCACTCTCACGTTTACCTGAGACCCCCGCCCACCTAGGTGCTCTAGGTTCCTACAGCATTCTTTCAGCTATGTAGTGAACCTGCAAGCGCTGCCAACGGAGGAGGCAGACCCAGCCCCTTTATTTGCTGCGTCCTTCGCGCTTTGCGAATTATACGGACCATACTCAGCTCTTTTATCTGTTACAGTGATCGGCAGAAGGGAAGTGCCGTATCCAAAACAGAGGTTGGAACATATCCACTGAACCGTGAATGCCATCTCCCTCGCTTATCTGAGCCAGGGCGAGCCGTGTCCCCCAGGAATGAGAGCGCGCTCCTCGAAGCACGCATCCTTGGGCGTTAGCACGCGGCGCCTCTCTAACAGACACTGTAGAGCTGCGGGCTGGGCGACACCTTGCGAGATTTATTAATCTTGAGGGGAGCCGATTTCCTCGCGGTAAATGAGAAATTCGGTTAGGTGTTGTAAAACGCTTGTGCGCTTTTTCGCTCTGTCAGTAAAGTTCCCCGCTGGCGAACCCTGCAGATACTCCTCCGAGGCCCCCAGCATCTGACTCAGCGGAGAAGTCAGGCGCTGGCCCGTTACGTTTTTGGTCTGCCCGCTGGTCAGCCCGCGTTTTGGGTATAGGTGCCCGCTATGTGCGATCCCCACAAGGCGATCCCATATGCTTATACTGCCACGGTGCAGTCCCCCCTCACAGGCGGACCCGTGTCTTCCCTCACCGCTAACCATCTTATATTCATATGCGTACTCCCCCTTCTTAGGGCTAGTCCATATGCTCTCTCGCCACTAGTCTCCCCACTTGGGTAGCAGGTGGCCTCCGCAGCGTCCTCCCTATCGGGACTGCACGCTCCCCAACGTACTGTCGTATTAAATTCCTAGAAAGTGTTCTAGACGCATCTGCGGCTCCCGAAAAATATATCTAAATCCGTAAATCTTCTGTTGAAGTGGGATAAGTAAGGGCCAGGGAACACGTTGGAAGACCGCGCCTCTGGTGACGCAGGTGCGCTCACGCTCTCTTTTGCCTGGCAAACCTCTCATTGGGGGCGAAGGTAAGGTTCAATCATTATGGCGTTTTCCAAACATTTCCCCATAGTGGAAGTTTCCACATAGCATTGAAGTTCCCCTCCCGAAGGGGAACGCTCCGGTTACTAAGGTAACCCTCGTTCCCCGAGGGGGGGAACGGAAATGCTATGTTCCTTCGCCATAATGATTGCCCCTTAGCTGTTGAGGTGAAAGTCTCTTCCGCTAAAAATGATGCTTGGCTTTGCGCGTGCTGTGCTCTTATAGCAAATTGATTGCAACGAGCATCAGGTGCGCAAGCTGAAGCTGCCAACTCATTGGCATTTCATTAGCCCGTTTACATACTCTTTCAGATGATTGGTTTTCTGAGTGAAATCCCCATAGTGGAAGTTTCCACATAGCATTTCCGTTCCCCCCCCTCGGGGAACGAGGGTTACCTTAGTAACCGGAGCGTTCCCTGCAAAGGATTTATGATTGTAAATATTCAACATTCATGATCAGAGCGCCTGCAATGTTTTTCCATGCAGATTAAGAAATACTTAACTCACCTCACACACCACAGGAAATTTTGACAAGACATTACCTATACCTATGCCGGAAAGGGAAAACTGTTTTGTTTATCAATCTGTTTATCTTGTCCAGATAATAGCAAATGATTTTGAACATGCATATACCACCATTTGTGACATTTAGATTGATGTATAGATATAAGTTCATAAAATAAGCTAATAAAAGTACATTTTATGTGATTATTCCTCAGACTACAACAAAAGTAGTCAACAAATCTATAATCATTCAGAATGACTACACATTATCTGAGCAAGCCAGGCTCATTACCGATACTACCCAAGTCTTAATTTCTGGGCACAGCAAAACAAAATGTAACTAGAGGTACTGCTCACAGTTTTTGCAAATCCACCAGAGGCCATTGTGTACACGTTTTGATCATTTCAATTTTCTCTCCTGTGTCCTCTTCTCACATAAATCCACAAGAGGGCACAATATACACTACAGCCGACCAGGCCAGCTTGCTGTCAACTGACTGACTGACCAACTGGCCCACCCCCTTTCCTAAACCCAACCGGTAGTGTTTTCAAAAGCATATAGAAAAAGAAAAGCAGTTGTGGCCGCATGATTTCACCAGGTTTCAGCCCATTGTTCTTTTTATTTTTTTTGCTTTCATTTTGAATGGTTTCTGCAATCACTCTTCTCAAGACTCAAACCTTGTTGTTACGGTCAATTCAGCTCCTAGTTCCAAATCCATCAGTGTATGCAACGAACTACTGGGGAAACTGGTAAATGCTGATTTATACTCATTTGCTTGTTCGCTTGAGTGTGTACAGCGACAGTGTTTGCAGAAGTTTGCTTTGGGTGCACACGACATGATGCAGCTGGCAAAGCGTACAGGTTTTTTTTTTTTAAACTGGAGTGAACAGTTAGCGCGGCAACGCATCTCATTTAAGTTGAATAAAAAAAAAAACTTTATATATATGATTTTGTCTGAAACAGATATGCCTGTACAGACTTCTTTATGATCCATCTATGCCTGATCATAGAGATAACCAGATGGCCAGTAATTCTTGGCTAGAAATTTCAACAGCATTGGGAAAGGAAGAACGTTTTTGTTAAAATGTTTAGAAAAACTTGAGGGATAAGTTTGTTAAAACAAAAAAGAGAGGCCATGACAAAAGTGCAGACCCATGTGGTTGTAATAAACAATTACAGAATATGTTTTTCCACCATTCATAGCTTTTACACTGATGTATATATTGCAATGTTGAATTTAAACAATGTAATATTAAAAAAATAAAATGAAGTAAGAAATTTTTTTTTGATAACTATAAAAAATGTTTGAACCCATTGGTTTAAAATTTACTGATGCCCTAATTTTTAGGCTTTATTGGGGATAATGGTCAGGAATGTTCGTAGAGAACACAAACTAGCCAGACAGTAATGTGTGAATTGTGGAGTGGGCTAAAAAAAACACAAAAAATCAGTATTTTTTTAGGAAATGTACTTTTTTTTGCTTTTATTCTTTCCATGAAAAATATAAATATTTGTAGAGCAACCCATGTTCTGTTGTCATTAATATTTTATTAAACTTTAATTGGTAAAGCTGTGACGACGCAGTGGCGCAGAAGGTAGTGCTGTCGCCTCACAGCAAGAAGGTTACTAGTTCGAGCCTCTGCTGGGTCAGTTGGCATTTCTGTGTGGAGTTTGCATGTTCTCTCTGCATTCGTGTGGGTTTCCTCCAGGTGCTCAGATTTCCCCCACAGTCTAAAGACATGCACTACAGGTGAATTGGGTAGGCTAAATTGTCTGTAGTGTGTATGGATGTTTCCCAGCGATGGGTTGCAGCTGGAAGAGCATCCGCTGTGTAAAAACATGTGCTGGAAAAGTTGGCGGTTCATTCCGCAGTGGCGAACCCGGATTAATAAAGGGACTAAGCTGAAAAGAAAATGAATGAAGGTAGAACTGTCCGAGATATGAACAAAAGCAAGTGATGCATTAAAGTTTGATTTTAAAAAAAATATTGAATGGTTTTAAAAACGTTATAATCATTAAAACAATTTATAAAAATAAGTAGTTTAAAAATCTAGAATGATATTAATGATATGATGTAGTTCCAGAAACTTCCTACTTCTATTTTTATCTGTCTGATATTACGACCGGTTTCTTTTGACCACTTCCTGCCATTTTAAAGAATATCACAACGACGAACGCATCAAGTATAAAAGCCTTGTCCATTTTGTGAGGTGCGCGTGAGGTCCCCGTGAAGTCAGCGGAGGTCCATGATGCGGCACCAGGTGAAAGTATAAATCAGTCTTTACACAGGAAAAGCTCTCTGTATGGAGGTATGCCGTCAGCTGGTAGCTCTAAAAAGAACAGAAGCCGTCGGCAGTGTCATATTGCTTTGTATTGTTCATTTGTAAGACAAATTGCAGCCATACATACCTCTGGCTGCATAATTCATGCTCTCCAGAAAGGTAGACAGGGGTACATATCCACAATAAGTATGTGTTGTATCTGAGATATTCTGATTTACAGCTAAGGTATATTTAGTGCTTTTAACATTATTATCAATTTTAATATGGCTCATATTATCAGTTTAAATCTTTGAAATGCACTTGCTATAGTTCTAAATAGCTCCTAAATAGTTTGAGGTGTTTTTAATGCATAATTAAGGTGAGTCTCACTAGCCCAATCACAATTATCCTACTATAAATTAGCTGCAATAGTCTGGTTTCTGCAGTATATATGGCTAACCTTTAGCTAGCATTACTAAGCAACTGCTAATAGAGTCCAAAGTACTTGACATTTTCTGATACATCTTTTCTATCACTATGTCAGTGTACACAAAATTGGCTCTTGCTTACACAGCAGAATTGTAGTTCCATTATGAGGAACTCTAGCTGCGTAAAAAGTCAGAGCAGTCCTCTCAGATAATCAGTGTAAGTGAACTACAAGCAAATGTAAAGTGACTGAGTGTGGCTCTATCCCTCCTGTCGGGACTGTCCAAGTGAGTAAGGCACAGGCCTCTTCAGAGTGACACAGGTGCGCAGGGCAGTCAGCCAGTCTTTAATGAATTGGCTGTGCGTCACCGGCATATGGCCACTGTCCAAGGCTAAGCTCGGGACGCGGCCCTCTGCGCTCATCAATGAATCTCAGACACACGTGAAAACGCCAGCCTGGAGGTATTAGCCGAATGCCAATGTGGCTTGGCTGGACACTGCAATTGCACCGAAATGGCGGCTTGGCAGAATGGCAAGGACGGACGGAGCTGCTTCCCTTCAACATCCTGTCTCAGTAAGCGAAGCGTTGATATACCCAGATGATAGGATGACCTGAGGGCGCCGTTCAGACACGCTGATCACAATGGCTGTCAGAGGTGAGAATAACAGGAAGCGGTGGCCTTGGAAACACATACAGTAGTCAACTGCAGTGCATATTAAGCAGAACTCAAACAAAGAAAATCTCATAATGTTGTGTAATTAGGAAATAACGTTCGGGCAGCCACTCATTATTGCAAAATAAACACCTTCAGCCATCATCTGTGCACAGATTTTGTATGACCTTGAAGAGGTTTGTGATAATAACCTGATCGCTGTGTGTAATTTTGATTTTTGCATGGCTTCTCAACTACTTTCAACATGGGCTTATTCTGAAAACGTAGCCCTATTTACAGTTCTGGAGATTGCGTATTATGCAGTCAGAGCTACGTATGGCTGCATATCATCCTTAAAATGAACACTATGGGCTGCCGTTCCTTTTCTCGCTTACCAGCTGACCGCTTAGCTTAATATGGATGGCTTTTCCGCTGTTACCAGTTTGTCCAGTAGCTCGACATCGGCAGACACAAGACACGGAGCGGAGTTGACTGCGACAGCGGGGTTTGAGTCTGGTGAAGAAAGGTTCCAGAAGGCGATAAAGACAAAAACAGAAGATAAAAAATAAAATAAACAAGTAAAGAGCAGGGTGAGAATGTGGTAAAATCTGAAATCGTGGTAAAAATCAGGGGGCTTTTCTTTTTCTAGATTGCTTTTTAAAACACTGTGGTTGGGTTTAGGGAAAGGGGTGGGTGGGTCAATCAGTGCTTTTTAAAACACTATTGGTTGAGTTTAGGAAAGGGGAATCAGTCGGTTGGTTGGTCAGTCAGTCAGTCGACAGCAACCGACATGAGAAGAGCAGGCACAAATGGCACTCGCAAAAGAAATTTGATATCTAAAAAAAGCATACACAGCGGCCTGGTGGATTCGTGAAAACAAAAACTGCAAATAAAAGTAGCTCCTGGGACGTATATTGCTCTCTCAAATGTATATAGGGGTATGTATTCAGAATGAGCCTGGGTTGACTAATTTCTGCAGAGAAACAACCATGTACTGTGTGGAAAATAATGTGATTATTAGGTATGTGTTTGAGTAGATCAAAATGTTCATATTTGTATTAGGAATGTCCCGATCAGTTTTTTTGCCCTCGAGTCTGAGTTATTTGATTTTGAGCATCTACCGATAACGAAACCCGATCCGATACTTCTATAATACATAAAAAAAATAATAAAGAAGAATGAAGTAACAGATCCAGGCTGTTTACTTTATTTTAACATTCAACAACTCGATTAACAAACAGAGCACTTCTGTAATAAATAACATAAATTCTTCACTTTTGGAATTTAGTGCAAGAGTAAATAATCTAATATATAAACAAATAGCACCTTGACATGGCAATGTTGTCGACATCAGCTTTATAATACCTCCAGACCACAGACATACTCGCTCTTTTCGTTTCCAGTTTTGCTGTTCTACTTTGCAGACATTTTACCAATAGTGTCTCTGCAACAAAGTGATGTCATGTCGTACGCATTGCTGTTTCTGTGTGAAGTAAAGAAAGAAGTCTACCTCTGTATAATTATAGATGCATTATTAGAGATGTGTTCAAAAATAATGAGACATATACAGTATTTATATATTCCGATCGAGTCTGAAACTGTGTGATCAGGAGTGATTTCTGATCACGTGAATGGATCTGGACATCCCTAATTTGTATTTAAATTCAGGGTAACTCCTCTGAAGTTTATATGCTGGAAATGTCAGAAATCATGGCACTTTTTTAGTGATTTTGGCCATTTGTCATATCATACATTAAATGATTTATATTTTAAAATGAGAAGAAATATCATCAGTAGTTTACAGAATAATAAGTGTTTTTTTCTCAAGATTTTAAAATTGGGAATTTAAATTTCATATTGTGGGCTGCACGGTGGCACAGTGGGTAGCATGTTCGCCTTACAGCAAGAAGGTCGCTGGTTCGAGCCTCGGCTGGGTCAGTTGACGTTTCTTTGTGGAGTTTGTATGTTCTCCCAGTGTTCGCGTGGATTTCCTCCGGCTGCTCCGGTTTCCCCCACAAGTCCAAAAACATGTGGTATAGGTGAATTGGGTAGGCTAAATTGTCCATAGTGTACAGTATGTGTGTGAATAAGTGTATATGGATGATGGGTTGCAACTGAAAGGGGATCTGCTGCGTTAAACATATGCTGGATAAGTTGGCGGTTCATTCCGCTGTGGCAACCTCAGAATAATAAAGTGACTAAGCCTAAAATAAAATGAATGAATGAATTTCATATTGTCCAATGCAGTGTAAAATGCTATTATGTATTAAATATTATGCTGCAAACAAGTAGAGAGTAATTTATTAACAACATAGACATAAAAAGTAAATCAAATAGACAGAAAAATAGGGGGGGGGGGGGGGGGGGCACCTATTAGGGGGTGCGAGAATTTAAGGCGTGCACTCGAGTTAATTATGATGACAATTTTTATGCGTTCACTAGAGGAAATATGATTATTGTTAGCTCCAAAGCTAACTATTAGGCAACTGTAGAGTTAATGCATTCCAGTAAAACATATACAAATAAAATGGACCAGGTGCTTTTTTTTTTTTTTTTTATGAATGACGGTGAATGAAAGTGAAACCGGTGAGCCATCTGACAAAAAAGTGCCCTTCTGAATCAAATCAGCAGGATGCCCTTCTGAATCTTTCACTTACTTTGAAGACATACTGACTATGTTTACATGGACATCAGTAATAGTTATTTGCGTTAATCTGAATAAGACAATAATATAATTCAGGTGCGAGGGAAATTGGACAAACTTGGAGGGGCGTGTGTCCTAAAAGATTAAAAATCCCTGTATTAGACATCTTCTCATCAGTTTTGTTTCTGAAAGTCCTAAGAATACATTAGAATAAGGTCAACAATTTGTTGCATTGTCAGTCTTTTATAAATAATTCAAAAATTAATTTATTCTCCTTTGACTTAGTCCCTTATTGATCAGAGGTCACCACAGTGGAATGAATCGCCAACTATTCCTGCATATGTTTTACGCAGTGGATGCCCTGCCACCCACAACCCAGTATTGGGAAACATCCACACACTCTCACATTCACACACATACACTACAGCCAATTTTGCTTTACCAACTCACCTATAGCGCATGTCTTGGATCTTGTGGGGGAAACCGGAGCACCTAGAGAAACCTAATCTAACACAGGGAGAACATGCAAACTCCACACAGAAATGCCAACTGGCCCAAGCTAAGACTCGATCCAGCAACCTTCTTGCTGTGAGGCAACACCGCTTACCACTGAGCCACCGTGCACCTATTTAGTAAATTGTGGTCGTTTATTTTCTTTAATTTTTTTACTGACAAAAAAGGTTAGTGCTTGCATAAGCTGTGAGTACATCTGACTGTAAACGAATAATGATTAAATACGTGTTTTAATTATAAATCAATGAATTAGTCTTTTGTCTTTTTCTGGTTCTTTTGCTATGCTACTGCAG
This sequence comes from Danio tinwini, assembly GCA_903798205.1. NCBI lineage: Eukaryota > Metazoa > Chordata > Actinopteri > Cypriniformes > Danionidae > Danio > Danio tinwini. The sequence continues at coordinate 8,229,851 of CAIGQZ010032903.1, read as the reverse complement.
ATATATCTGTTAAGTTCATTTATGTAACTAACTATAAAACTTTACTTTAATACTTTACTATAACTATAACCTTACAGTTTTGCAGAGAAAAGTCAAACAAAGTGCCTGTCAACCAATCAAAATCAAGGATTCAATGGTGGTATGACGTACATAGGGTAATTTGTTTCTTTCTTTGGATCTTTTTGCCCATCAATGCCACTCTCTAACTCATTCTGTCTCAAAACCTTTTTTACCAAAGTGGCATATGATGATTTATCATAATCAAGGTTTCTTATGTACTTTCCTGTCCTGAAAAGCACAGTGAAGATATGCAAATCTATTGAAGATGACAACGCACAGTGGTGTTGGGTTAACAGCTGTCTCAGGGTGAATGAGCAGGATAACAGGAGGCACTTCACACTCACAAACCAGTCTGCTTAAACCCTTATGCGCAATCACACTCCTTCATGCCTCCATATTGCATTGATTAGTAGAACAATTTGGCCTGATTACTGATTACAAGTCGACTGATATCATTGTTACGGATGTTAAGAGGCACATTTCCGAACCACCTGCAGCTATGATACAAGTTAATTGCGGAGGAGCACTTTCGAAACATCATATCAAATGTTAAGCCTTTTGCCTTTTATGCTCCGTTGGTTTCAAAAGCAGCAACAAGGCAACCAACCTCCTTAATCGCCTGCCGTCAAAGAAAGATATATTGTGAAATGTGTTATTCTGAACCCTGGCGGCTCCAGGGGGTGCAAAATTATCGCATTAAAGATGCAAACAAAAGTTGCCACCATTTAAATAAAGGTTGGTTTCTATGTTTCTTTTCCAATTGTAAACAGTTCCGTACCAATGAAACTGTTCAGAGTGGATCAAATCACTTGAATAACCTCTTGCATGAGTTTCAGGTTTCCTTTTTGTTGTTCCTAGGTTGTACCTTGTGATTAGAATTTTTTATTGTTATATAAAATGTATTTTTTTGTAACTAATTTATGTATTATGTATGTATGTATGTACAATGGGTATAAAAATATTCAGAATCCCCTTACATTTTTCACTTTTTTTATATATTCCAGCCATTTGCTAAAATCAATTAAGTTCTTTTTTCTCATTAATGTACACACAGCACCCCATATTGACAGAATAACATGAAATATTGGCTGATTTATAAAAAAAATAAATAAATAAATATCACATGGTCCTAAGTATTCAGACCCTTTGCTGTGACACTCATATATTTTACTTAATAAGCATGCTGTTCTTTTCTTCATCCTTGAGATGATTCTACACCTTCATTTGAGTCCAGCTGTGTCGGATTATACTGATACTGTCACGGTTCAGGAAGGATAAGGCAGCGAGGACTCAAATGCAACGTAAGATGGCTCTTTATTTAAAAAAAACTAAATTTAAACTAAACTAAAGTTTATTTGGGACTAAACAATAGACGGGGGGAGCACATGACACAAAGAGACAACACAAGCCATGTGCTCACATAAAACGAGACTAGAACACGCAGCCAATGAGAGAACTCATTAACCGCGCGTTCACAATAAATGGACAAGATTGAAGCATGCAGCCACAATGTAAACACAGAGCCACGTGCTTAGACAACACAAACAGACGCAAGACACGGGCACACGATAATTTAAAAACACCTTACTGTGTGCTCACACATAAGCAACGTGCATGTTTCATCTCAGCGTCAACCGAAACCAAACCAACCAGACTGAGAGAATGAAATAGCACGATGCCAACAGAACAAAACACAAACACGAGTACAAGTGCACGCACGTCCAAAGCACATGCAGACGACGTGCGTCCGCATCAAGCGGGAGCACGCACTCACGACGGCGCAAACACAGACACACACAATGACAGAACACAAGTGCTCGACCCAGGAAAACTCGAGCCGAGCACTACAGGACATGATAAGACAGAGCCAGTGTCCGGACTCTGCCACCAAAACAAGAATTTACAAGACCAGAGTGGCAGAACCCTGACAGATACGTGATTAGGAAAGCCACACACCTGTCTATAAAAGAACTTACAGCTCACAATGCATGTCAGAGCAAATAAGAATCATGAGGTCAAAGGAACTGCCTAAAGAGCCCAGAGTAAGAATTGTGGCAAGGCACACATCTGGCCAAGGAAACAAAAAATCTGCTGCACTTAAGGTTCCTAGGAGCACAGTGGCCTGCATAATCCTTAAATGGAGGATGTTTGTGGTGACCGCCTTTCTAGAGCTGGCCGTCTGGCTAAACTGAGCCATCAGGAGAGAAGAGCCTTGGTTAAAGAGGTAAAGAAGAACCCAAAGATCACTGTGGCTGAGCTCCAGAGATGCAGTAGGGAGATGGGAGAAAGTTGTTATAAGTCAACTATCACTGCAGCCCTCCACCAGTCAGAAATTTATGGCAGAGTGGCTCAACACATGAAAGCCCACATAGAGTTTGCCACCTAAAGGACTCCAAGAAGGTGAGATTCGCTGGTGTGATAAGACGAAGATAGAACATTTTTGCCTTAATTCTAAGTGGTATGTGTGGAGAAAACCAGGCACTGCTCATCACCTTTTCAATACAATCCCAACAGTGAAGCATGGTGGTGGCAACATCATGCTGTGGGGGTGTTTTTTAGCTGCAGGGACAAGACGACTGGTTGCAATCAAGAGAAAGATGAATGCAGCCAAGCCTCGCACTGGGCTGAAGGTTTAACTTCCAACAAGACAATGGCCCTAAGCACACAGCCAAAATAACGAAGGAGTGACTTCACAATGGACTGTTTTTGAATGGACCAGCCAGAGCTGTGACTTAAATTCAATTAAATATCTCTGGAGAGACCTAAAAATGGCTGTCCACTAACGTTTACCAATCAACCTGACAGAATTGGAGAGGATCTGCAAGGATGGATAGCAGATGATCCCCAAATCCAGGTGTGAAAAACATTTTTTGCATCCGTCCAAAAAAGGCTGGATTAGATCAAAACGGTGCTTCTACTAAATAATTAGCAAAGGATCTGAATATTTGCGACCATGTGATATTTTTTCTTTTTTTTTTATTAAATCTGCAAAAATGTCAACAATTCTGTGTTTTTTCTCTCAATTTGGGATACTGTGTGTACATTGAGAAAAAATTTACTTAAAAGATTTTAGCAAATAGCTGCAATATAACAAAGAATGAAAAAATTGAGGGGGCCTGAAAACTTTCCATACCCTATGTATGTATGTATGTATGTATGCAGTTTTTTTATACTGTTGTATTATTAAATTTAGTTTACTTTTGCATGTCAAGGGCTTAAACACATGAAACTGAAGTTAAGATTTTTTTTTATCTATCATGACAAACATTCACTTGCAACAATTCTGAAATTAGAAGGAAAAAAAGTGTGGGTGTTTCAAGATTTTACCCCTACATTTTTTTTCAGGACCATTTTAAGTGGTTGTATGTCACTATAGAGGAAAAAAAAAATAATAATTTCTATTGCATAGCGACAGTAAAGACTCTGATTAATTAATCAGAATTAATTTATAAAAAATAACGAAGTGCCTACATTGTTTAAAACAAGCACCACTATATACATATAAACAAATGTGAAACTCTGATTGCTTTGCGACTATAAGGATCTTTATTTAAACAGATAGTTTACCCAATAATATGAATCTGTTGTTAACTGTTGTAAAAAAATCACACATGCTAAACAAAATTTCAACTTATGGCTCCTGACAAAACATTATGTTCTTTTATTAGTCTTATATATGAACAAGAAATTTGTTCTTTTATTTAGCAATACTGTAGTGAGTTAAATGAATCAAGTGACCACTATTTCAAATGGTGCTATGTCTGTTACTTAAACATTAATAAAACAAACTAAATTAATCAAAATTTAAATAGCCAGCACTGCTCAATAATATTATATGTTACCTAGAATATGACATTGAAGACTAAAATTGCCTGGATAATGAAAATCCAGCTTTTAAATTATTTTAAAATCTGAATTTTCAATATGGAGCTTTTAAATAATATAAAACATGTACTATAATGCATTTCACTGTTTGTGCTCTATTTTTTATTTAAATACTGCAAGACACTTCTTTCAAAAACACTAAAATATTTAAACAGTAAGCTATAAATTCTCATCCATGTTTTTTTTTTTTTATTTTATTAAAGCAAGGCCAAGCAGAAGTCTCAAGTCTAGTTTTACATTTAAACGACATCCAAATGTCCCCTCTATCATTGCCAAAATCACTTAAACCTCATAGTCAATGCTACATTACAGATAAAAATTTCACAAAAATGAATCTTAATCAAAACCACTGAGCCTTGCCTGTCATTTCTCATGTCATTTAAGGGGTTACATTAAACATTACTGAAGCTGTATAATGCTGCCGATAGCTTTGTCCTCTCATGCTGGTAATGATGGTGGAAAATGATGATGGATCCCTTGTTAAAACCTCACGCTGAAGCTACAGTCTTCATTCTGACCCTTGTCTTTGATAAATTCAAACCTTGTGACTAAAAGCATTGCCTATAATGTACAAAGACATCCCAACCATACGCAATTGCATTAAAGCAAGGTGAAAGGATATATATATATATACAGAGAGAGAGAGAGAGAGAGAAAGACTGAAATTTGTGGCACTGAAATTTAGCTTTTTTCAATCAGTTCAATCTGTTTACTGCTTAGAATACAGCATATTTTATTCATACTGAATTGCTAATTGTAAAACATCACACATAAATAAGATAAGCATTTAATTGCTTTAAGATTAAACATGAGATTGTCTACAGCTGTTTAGAATTTCAATAGAAGTGTGATACATATTCAATTTACACTCTTCTCCTGTGTGTTTGTCTAAAAAAATATGTTACTTGAAGAGATGGGTCCAGAGAAATTGAAGCACTTTGTGCTCTGACAACAGTGGTAATGATTGAAGAAAAGATTGAATGTTCTGCCCAGCTAAACAGGAAGCCTTGACACATTATGTAACACTCCTCTTTTTTCTTAAGATGAAGTATGAACATGCAATATGAAAGCAAGTTTTTGTGTTTGTCGGAAAATAAACATTACCTGTGACATCAGGTTCACAGTAGGGCATTATTAAAATCACTCAAACATGCTGTGTGTCAACACATACTGAGCTTAAATTTGCAACAGAGCACTGAAATAGAACATGAAAAAAATATAAATTGTCATGAGTTGCGCCAGAACATTCTAAAATAAAAAAATAGTAATAATTGTAAAGGTAATTGTATTCAGATTCTATTACATTTGAAAATGCTCATAATTAGAATAATTACATTAGTCACTGTAATGTGTTCTATTGTGTTATTATTGTTTAGCTTTGCATATTTACAATACAGAATGATCATCTAACCACATGATTTATGCATATTTTAAACAAACGATAAATAAGGTAATGTGGATAAGTAATGTAAAATTAATCTTAGTCTGAATACATTATCTAAAAAATAAGTAATAAAAAAAAGAATAGAATTTGTATACAAATTTCCCCAGCACTTCTAAAGGAGTTTTTTTTTTTCTACGTTTCAGGCTGTAGAAGTTATTCCAATGACTTCTGCCAGTTTTGTCAATGACTTTACTTAATATGCGAGAAAGTGTTGCTATTATGTGACTGTACTGCACTTGTCAAAATGTATGTAAAATTAAAAGTAGTTCCCCGATCATTTGTTATTGAAATGGCTTAATAACAATATAGGTTACACCTGAATTGGCTACAACATATGAAATGATAAAATTCTACCTACCCATAATTATGAGACTAAGGCCGTACTCACACTATGTACAGTTGCCTTGAACCGGGCCAAAGCACTTACATCATCGATGACGCGCTGCTCAGTTAGCGCTCTCGCTCAGCACAGTGGAGATTTCTTTAGTTATATTAAGTCGTTTGATATGCGATGACACGCAGTCAAATATTTTGCCGAACAGATCAGCCACTTTTGATGCTCATAAACAATCATAAAGGCCTCGTGCTGCAGGAATTAGCAAGTTTGCTGAAGGCAAAGCTGACGTGCAGTGAGGGATTTGCATCTTTAATAATCTAAGACAGTTAGTGTTCATTGAACAGTACGAATGATTAATTAATCCATATGAAACAATCCCTTAAAAGTCACGTCTCGCTTTCAGTTTCGGGCTTAGGCACGCTTGCACTCACACTGTAAGCGTACCGCTCCTGAGCCCAAGTGAACCGCGCTCAGGCCCACCTCTTCCAACCGGGCCAGGGCTGCCCAAGTGAACTGTGCCTGAGCCCGATTCAGAGCACTCACATTTCTCAAACAATCCGGGAAAGGGGCCTGGGCACGGTTCAAAACAAATATGTGACAATCAGCAGGTTTGTGCTTCCCCCACTGTTCCAAAGCGGTGACAATAGCAGACCCTCCCAATGTACCTGTACACACATCCTGGCCTGCAGGCATTATCTTCATCAACACTTCTATGCCTTTAGGAATTTCAAATGGAATTTTGGGTGAGAAATACATGGCTTGAAATAAAAACAAGTGCCTTTGATCGTTTTCAGCCTTCCACACCGAAAAAGCACAAAATGTATGCCATACACATGTAGTCAGTAATGTTAATTATATGAAATGTTCATTTATTCATTCATTCATTCATATATACATACATATTATGCTAATGACACTGTTCAAGAACATTTAGTTGAATTCAGATGTTTGTTGCTGCTAACAATGTAATTATACTACTTTTATTTTTACTAAACGTAAATATTTTTTCCCTGCAGAGCACATTAAAAATATATTTCTTTTTATTACAGAAGTATATAAATAATACATTGACAAGGAATGCCTCAGATTGCAGAGGAAAATGTAGAACCAAGAAACAATAGCCAGCAGAGATCAGAATAAAGCAGTGATAAATTTAATGAGCGATAGATGCAAACAAATGAGGACATGATCAAAAACTAGAGAAAAATTATATTTATACATATTGATGCTATATATTGAAAGAGCAAGTATTTCAATATCATTCAAGACCCTTCTTACCCAGGCCATGAACTAAATCATTCCTCAGGAAGATGTTGCAAAGATCTATGCACTAAAACGTCTAGGCATAACTTTTTTTTTTCCTCAGGCCATATCCGTCTTGAAGAGCACATCAGTTGTGACCCTTTTTTATGGTTAGTTTTCTTATTGTGTTTATGGTTTCTCCATCCATCCACCCGTTCATCCATCCATCCACCCATCCATCTATTTTTAAGTGCAGAATGTGAATTGTGCAGCTGCTACGTGTCTATCCACCAATTAATCAATCCATCCATGCATCCACCCATTAATTCAATAATTAATTGATTTATTGATTGATTGGTTGATTGATTGATTAATTAATTTAATTCCATTTTTTATTGTATAATGTGAATTGTGCAGCTATGTATGTCTACCTATCCATTCATCCATCCATCCATTTATCATTTATGTCCATCCTTCAATCAATCAATTCCTCGATCGATGCATCCATCCTTCCATCATATATGTCCATCCATCCATCCATCCATCATATACATCCATCCATCCATTTTTTAAAGTGTGTAATGTGAATTGTCCAGCAACTCATGTCTATCCATGCATCCATCCATCCACCATGTATGTCCATCCATCCATCCATCCATCCATTTTTAGTGTGCAATGTGAATTGTGCAGCTATTTATGTCTATCCATCCATCCATCATTTATGTCCATCCATTCATCTATTTTTAGTGTGTAATGTGAATTGTGCAGCTATTTATGTCTATGTATCTATCCATCCATGCATCCATCCATACATTTATGTCCATCCATCAATCAATCAATCCATCAATCAATCCTTCCATCCATACATCATCTGTCTATCCATCTATCCATCCATCCATCCATCCATTCATCCATTTTTTGTGTGCAATGTGAATTGTGCAGCCATTTGTCTATCCATCCATCCATCCATCTAACCATCATTTATGTCCATCAATCCATCTATTTGTAAAGAGTGTAATGTGAATATCCATACATACTTTGTTCATCTATCCATCCATCCATCCACCCATTTTTAAAGTGTGTAATGTGAATTGTGCAGCTATTTATGTCTATCCCTCCATCCATCCATCTACTTTTTAAAGTGTGTAATGTAAATTGTGCAACTATTTATGTCTATGCATTCATCTATCCATCCATCATTTATGTCCATCCATCTATCCATCCATCCATTATGTATTTCCATCCATCAATCAATCCTTCCATCCATCCATAATTTGTTAATCCATCCATCCATCCATTTTTTAAGTGTGTAATGTAAATTGTACAGCTATTTATGTCTATCTATCCATCCATCCATCCATCCATTTTTTAAGTGTGTAATGTGAATTGTGCAGCTATTTATGTCTATTCATCCATCTATCATTTATGTCCATCCATCCATCTATTTTTAAAGTTTGTAATGTAAATTGTGCAACTATTTGTTCATCCATCCATCCATTCATCCATTCATCCATCCATCCATCCATCCATCCATCCATCCATCCATCCATTCATCCGTCCTTCCATCCATCCATCCATCCATCCATCCACCCATCCATATCTTTATTGTTTAGTATATTTTTTTTACTTATTTAAAGGTACTGTTATGTCCTTTAGTGATATGTTTGCATGTAACATGGGCTCCTGTAAACCACAAAAAAAGTCTATGTCTGTCTGAGCACACTTTCTTAATTGATTCCAATTCCAAAACAACAAAAAATTGACTGAATATAAAAAATACAAGCTATTAAATAATGATTAGTTGTAGCTGTTTAAAATAAGTACAGAATAGAAAACCGTCATTATTTCAAACTTTGGAGCAGTATTGTATAGACATGACTACTGCTAAACAAAAGCACAAATCTAAAGTGGACTTAAGTGTAAATCCTTTCCACTGACAGTCATTGAGCTAAGGTAAGTACTCATAAGTGTGAAGTGCCATAGGAAAAATCCCTTCTGTGTAATGGAGCAGACTAGCAGCACCACTGGAATAACCTGTGAATCAGCAGGAGCTCTCATCAGACATTCTGTGTGGGAACCCGTGGGTGGGTTACAGAGAAAGAAAGACCACTGGGACATCGATCCAACACAGCGTATCACTCCTGGCCTGTCTACTCAACCAATCAGAGCCCCAGTTGATTGATGGCTGGATAATTGAGCTGTCCTTAGGGTCTTCACGTCTCAGTCTTCACCTATTTCTCTTCCTCACCCATTTGACAGTGAAATCTATCGTACTTTGCTTTATCTCTCCTCGAAACAGTGAACCACCCAATGTCTGTTTGCATGGAGGCACATGGGGACTGAGCGATTACACCTGCTCAGGCGATCTGATAGACCACAGCTACGTTCAGACTAATTCATCTGTAGAGAGAAGCCACCTGCTGCCCCAAAGGCCAAACACCCTTGTGTCGAACCACACGCGCATTGTGATTTGTGGGATTTTAGCTTTTAGTTAGGCTATACTTTTCTGTGCTGTATGACTGCATGAATGCAGAAATGCAATGTTGTTACTTTAGACATTTACAGTAGTTCATGTATATGCAGGTATTGGACAAATAAACTGAAATGCCTGGTTTTAGACCACAATGATTCATCAGTATGGCATAGGCCCCCCTTTGTGGCCAATACAGCATCAGTTCATCTTGGGAATGACAGATACAAGTCCTGCACAGTGGCATGGGGGAATTATAACCATTCTTCTTGCCGAATAGTGGCCAGGTCACTATGTGATGCTGGTGGAGGAAAAGGTTTCCTGAATCACTCCTAAAGTAAAAATACCCCAAAGTGGCTCAATAATATTTGGATCTGGTGACTGTGTAGGCCATGGGAAATGTTTAACTTTACTTTCATGTTCATCAAATCACTCTGTCACCAGTCTTGCTGTGTTTAATCATGCATTATCATCCTGATACACGGCACAGCCTTCAGGATACAATGTTTGAACCATTGGATGCATACGGTCTCTCCAGAATGGTTCGGTAGTCCTTGGCAGTGTCCATCTAGCACAAGTATTAGGCCTAAGGAATGTCATAATATTGCAAGCCAAACCATCACTGATCCCTATGCTTCACTCTGGGCATGCAACAGTATGGGTGGTATGCTTCTTTGGGGCTTCTTCACACCATAACTCTCCCAGATGTTGGAAGGACAGTGAAGGTGGACTCATCAGAGAACAATACATGTTTCACATATTTCTTACATTACCATAAAAATACTACAAAATAAACATCCATAAAAAATGTTGGTAGACATCTTGTCACTTCTGTTGGTCAGGCCAAAGATTCCACTTCAAGATTGTGGACGATCTCCATTCTAAAAAAAAAAAGTAGTAATTGTGCTGTGGGCAATCAACATATGCAGTAGTCAACATTGGATCATAGTAAATTAAAAAAATTGTATTCTATAGTAAGACAAGAATGGTAATGCTAAATAGTTTTTAGACAACTTTGACGAAACGTTTGAATCCACTTCAAATGTTGAGTACTATATATGCACCCAAATTTTGTTGGTTAAAATATTTAGATCTGGTCACTGTGCAGGCCATGGAAGATATTCACCTGCACTTTCACTCTGCCACCAGTCTTGCTGTGTTTATTGGTGCATTATCATCCTAATAGCACCGCCTTTAGGATACAATGCCATAATATTGCAGCTCAGGCCATCATTGATCCCTTTTCTTCACTCTGGGCATGCAACAGTATGGGTGGTATGCTTTTTTGGAGCTTCTCCACACCATGACTCTCCCAGATGTTGGAAGGACAGTGAAGGTGGACTTATCAGAGAACAATACATGTTCCACATTGTCCACAGCCCAAGATTTTTTTACTGCTGGCACTATTAAAACTGATGTTTGGCATTGTCACGCATGATCAAAGGTTTGGCTGTGGCTGCCCAGCCATGTACTGTATATTGATCCTGTGGAGCTCACACAGAAGAGTTTTGGTAGAAACAGGATAGTTAAGGTGCACTTTTAATTTTGAAGTGAGTTGGTCTGTGGCTTTATGTTTTTTTTTTTTGTTAAATACAATCCGGGTTAGCACTGAACATCCCTCTCAAACAGCTTCCTCTTGCATCCACAATTACTCCTGTTTGATGTGCTTCATCCTTCTTGGTTGTAACGACATTACCCTGTATAATGTGGCTCTTGATGCATCACAAAGACTTGCAGTCTTGGTCACAGATGTGCCAGTGAGACGCACACCAACAATTTGTCCTCTTTTGATTGCAATGTTTCAAAATGTGCTATTGCTCTGCTAATTTAAACCTTTATTTACACTGCAAACACTACAGTGAAACAGTAAACCGTAATATTTCAAAATTCTACACAAAGTGTTTTCTTTACAAATGAACAATAAAATACTAAGAATAATAGAGATTCTAAAGTATTAATTTAATGCCAGCCTTAATACTGTTATTGTTTTATTTTAAGCCATGTACCACCAAAGGCTGTATTCAAGACAGGGGCAGGATAATTTTAAATACAATGATAAATTAAAGCCCTAAAGTTGTTACTTTTCAAGTAATTTCTGTTTCATAGGTTTACCAAAGCAACACCAAAATCTTTCCAAATAGACTCCGACCCTGCTTCAGTACCCCTAAGGTACATGTACACCTCATTGAGAACCACTGTCATAGAAGAAGGTTCTATCAATCTTAAGAGTGCAATTCCTTTCTTACCTCTCAGTTTTAATGTTGCTACAAAAACCCATTTTTCTGTCACCCTAGGCATGTTTCACAGTTCTCCACGGGATAAACCAACCATTACTGACACATAACACTTAGACCTTGTGATATATATCAACAAACACATTTCCCTATAATCAGATGCATGCATAAAAAGTCACTCTTCCATGCACACCACAACTTATGCTGGGCTCATGTGCTTTTAATCATGTTTTACCATAGTAGCTTGTCTAAGTTGTCATAATGACAATCAAGACACATCAAAAATCCACTCAAAACAAGAAGAATCATCTGGAGTTTTACCTCATCTAATCAAAATGAACAGAATTAGTCTAAGTCATAGATAATATAACAGAATTTTAAATAAATCCCCTCATTTTCTACTCCTTTTGATCAAAGTACTGTGTTTGAATTTGTATTTCCAGACTTTTCTCCCTCTAAGTCACATAATTTTTGTATCCCTATAATTA
>CAIGQZ010032903.1:8180714-8186449 GCA_903798205.1 Danio tinwini | reverse complement strand
TATTCTCGTAACATTTCAACTATATATTCACGTAACATTTCAACTATATATTCTTGTAACATTTCAACTATATATTCTCGTAACATTTCAACTTTGTTCTCGTAACATTTCAACTTTGTTCTCGTGACATTTCAACTATATATTCTCAAAACATTTCAACTACATATTCTTGTAACATTTCAACTATATTTTCTCGTGACATTTCCACTTTATTCTTGTAACATTTCAACTATATTTCCTCATGACATTTCCACTTTATTCTTGTAACAATTCAACTATATTCTCGTAACAATTCAAATATGTTATCGTAACATTTCAATTTTTTTCTCTTGAGATTTTCAGCTATATTCTCGTGACATTTCAACTGTATTCTTGTAACATTTCAACTTTATTCTCTTAACTTTTTGACTTTATTCTCACAACATTTTTTTATTCTAACATTTATATGGAAGTCAGTTGTTACAGGTTTACAGCTTTCTCCAAAAGAAACTCATACAGGTTTGGAACAACTAAAGAGTGAGTAAATAATTTTGGGTTAAAATCCATTTAATCTCAATGTGAATGAACTGTCACCAGGTGTAGAAGAGGTCCAGAATTATGTTATAATTATAGACTTCAGTTCAGCTTCAATGCCATCATGCCTAACCTTCTTTCAGACAATCAGGACTTTGTGTCCTTCTGAACCTGTCAGTAGATAACAGCATCCTGACAGATAGACAGCAGCTATCGAAGCTGAGTAAACTTGCATACAGGACCCTCACTATCAGCACCGGGGGTCCATCAGAGCTGCATTCTCTACCCACTGCTCTTCACCCTGTATACAAATGACTGCACAACTACAGACCCATCCTGAAGTTTGAGGATGACACTACAGTCATCAGCCTCATCAGGGACAAAGACATGTCTGATTACAGACAGGAGGTTAAGCAGCTGGCTGTCTGGTGCAGTCACAAAAACCTGGAGCTCAACACACTCAGAAGAATGGAGATGATCATGGATTTTAGGAGAAACCCAAGTATACAGTAATTGTAACAACCCAGTAGTGTATGATAGTTAATATGAGTTACAAAGTCATGATAGAGACTATGAAACATTTGCCTTTACCTGACAAGCAGTAAATTCAGAAGTGCATTTCCCTCAGTAGCTAATGTTTGCGTCTTAGAGCTCAATTAATGGAAATCATTATTTCTAATAAAACACTTAAGCTCTTTCCTGCCTCTAGCCAAGGTTTCCCACATTAGAGAAAACCTTGCAAGGTCATGAACATGACACATCTCTCCATGCTGTTCCACCGGGATCACGTTTACAGCTAGAAACACTAACGACACATGTAGTTCAAAAGTTCACACAGAACTGAGACACCAAATGCAGTTTAAAGTGACAATGATATCAATATTGACACTTGTTGTTTTGTTTTTTTATAATGGACACTTGTGGTGTGTAATATTATTAATATGATTATAACAATAGAAAAATTTAAACAGTGAACACTTGTTAAAAAAAAGTTATTTTGTCTGTCAAGTCAAGTTGTCCTGACAAAGAGTACCTTTGCATTTAAAATGACATAACTGAGTAAATGACGCTTAATGACAGTTGTCATAAGCATGCATACAATCTTATTTATATTCAGTCATGATTATAAAGGTTTCTTAATTAAATAAAAGTCTTATTAACACCATGGGCTTTATTTTTATGACCTAGGTTCAAAGTCTAAAGTGCATGGCATTAAGGGCATGTTCGAATCCGCTTTTGCTGTTTTAAGGACTGAAAAATATGATCTGCGCCCCGGCGTAAGGTCTAACAGGGTTGTGCTTATTCTCCTAATGAGTTAAGGATGTGTTTTGAGTATAACATGCATTAAACCAATCAGAGTCCCATTCCCTTTAAGAATCAGTTGCGTTGCGCTATGCCGCATTTGCTATTTACATGGCATACTTTGTAAGTGGAAAAACTGAATGCTTCACTAGCGAGAAAACGGTTAAAGACCATCTACAGCGTGAGGATAAAAAATGAGCCTCCTCCATTCAGCCTCTTCTCTATACTTTACTTGTACTCTTCACTTTACTCTTTTACTTTTGTGATTTAAGGAAACGGTGTTGTACTACTCCACTGAAGACATCCATTAGCCTACATATTTAATTTTGTTTGTTAAGCGCAAAGATTTGTTTTAAAACTATTTCTAAATTCAGTTATTTTTACCACTAAACAAATAAATGAACAATAATATCAAACTGTGCTCAAAAAATAGTTCCAAACGCACGTCCTGTTCTTATGCCCCATATGTTGATGCATACGTCTCCAAAACCTGACAGGTTTGGTTGTTTTTATTAAAACAAATATAAATATGCATATAATAAATACTACTACTACTACTACTAATAATAATAATAATAATAATAATAATAATAATAATAATATTAACAACATTACATAAATGCAAATTGTCATGAAATAACTGAAAAAGCCCCCCGACATGAAGGCATGAAGGTAGTGGTTTTTATATTTATGTAGAAAATAATAATGTTTGTAACATTTTAATCCTTTAATTTATTTTTTTTTTCATTTGTAAAGCTATGTATGTATTGCTGTACATCCTGTGTGTATTTAGCAATATGTAAACGTTTAGACCTGATAACTAACGCGCTCTGCGCTGGAGTTTAAACCAGGTTTTAGTTGGTCAATGGTGCGGCCTATTTCATTTCAAATATTTCAACTCAGGTCGACGTAGTGGCGCAGTAGGTAGTGCTGTCACTTCAGAGCAAAAAGGTTGCTGGTTTGAGCCTTGGCTGGTTTAGTTGGCATTTCTGTGTGGAGTTTGCATGTTCTCCCTGCGTTTGCGTGGGTTTCCTCCGGGTGCTCTGGTTTCCCTCACAGTCCAAAGACATGTGGTACAGATTAATTGGCTAGGCTAAATTGTCTGTAGTGTATGAGTGTGTATAGATGGTTCCCAGAGATGGGTTGCAGTTGGAAGGGCATCCACTGCGTAAAACATGTGCTGGATAAGTTGGCGGTTCATTCCGTTGTGGTGACCCCGGATTAATAAAGTGAATAAGCCGAAAATGAATGAATATTTCAACGCAAACCAGCAACACAACAACAATGCACCTTAACACACCTTCTTTCTAGACCAGCACACTCATGAGTCCACAAAGTGGTGCAAATGGATTTGCTATTTAAACAACGTACCACAAAATGAGAAAATTAGAGTTGCGCTGATCTAAAAATAGCAACAAAACACGCAAAACATGTCTTGCACTTTATTGTGCCGGGTGCATGAGGGCCCCATAAGAGCATTGACTGCAAGTTTTACAAAAAGCTTAACAGCAACCCACTGTTCCATCAAGCATAACCAAATCACTTTCTCATGTAAAAGCAACAGTAAATAAATCCCAAATATATAAAGAGTAATTACAGTTGCAGGGCATAAGTAGTTAGTTAATTGGGGATGTTAAGATGGTTTGATGCCAATATTAAGTTGCCATGAGCATCGTTAATGGTGGACTCTAAAGAAGTGTCAAAGAAGGTCATCTGCCTCAATCAGCAAAGGTTGGTTAATATGTCAGAACAGAAATCATTAGTCTGAAGAATGCCAGATGACCTGAACTTCTTAACCCTTTCTCCCTGAATGCTTTTTCATTTAGTGCAGAAGAGCTTAGAGGTCATAGTGAAATGATATTAGTTAATTATGAGAACTTGAGTTAAATTCTGGCAAGTGTGCAACAAACTTAAAAGCATTTGACAGAGCAAATTCGTACAGTTCAGTTTATATATACAGAAGCTTTGACTAGCCATTTGCATGCTCAGAGTTGTTTTTAATTATTCACTGAGAAGTGGAAAAGTGTTGAGATTTGAGAGTTATAAGTTCCCACGTGAATATGCAAAGCAATGTTATATAATGAAGATCTGCAGACATACTATCTTCCCTTTGTGACTTTTAAAATGACCGCAGTGATCGATACCAATGAAAATAAATGCTAAATAATGTCAACAAAATGAAGTTGTGAAAGTACAAGCCATTGCTGGCGTTAATTTCATTTCCGTCTCACTGTCATTTCGTCTTCATTTCATTAAGATGCTGTCGTTTAAATGGACTGTCTCTGGATCTGATTTATACAAGCCGTACAAATTTTCAAAGGATAATGTTGTGTTCTTTATTTATTAGTGGCATAAACATTGTAATCGCTGCAGCTTCTACAACTTCTACAAGTGCTGTTTCTACATTTTACAACCGAGACGGATGATATAAATGTCTTAGCAGTATCAGAGTTCAACGCTTTCTACTGCACGCTGTTATAAGAAAACAGCCAACCCCTGAGCAGCACCACAGTCAGTAGTGATATATAAATCAGCAGTTAGGTTTTGGGCAGACCCATAGCCAGGGGGGGTTTGGGTGGTTCGAAAGACCCACTCCCCACTGACAAAGTTCCAGAATTTGTCCCATACATGAGCTCATTTGTCCTATTTTGACTGCTAAGCTCTTATAAATTGTGAAAATAACCCATGAAAGGCTTTAAGACCAAGCGGAAGATGGTCAGTAGTGAAGTCATCTTTCACTACTCACCTACTGTATAGTTAAATGGAGAAAAACATTTTAAAAGGAACTTTTATTCTAAATAGTGGACCTTATTCTTGAAAAAAAAATACCAGTGTGAAGCACCAAAAGTGAACCATAATAAAGTTAACTTTAATACTAATTTAATATTAACCAAGGTTTCATACCACAGCTATGCTAATGACACTCAGATCTACATATCCTTACTAACTAGTGACTTCAGCCCCATTGACACCCTCTGCCAATGCATTGATGAAATAAACAGTAGAATGTGCCAAACCTTTCTTCAGTTACACAAAGAGAAAACAGAAGTTTTTGTGTTTGGGAACAGAAATAAGGTTCTCAATGTGAATGTGTACCTTGGCTCTAAGAGTCAAACAACAACAAATAAGGTCAAGAATCTTGGTGTGACGCTGGAGTTGGATATGGGTTTTAGTAGTCATGTCAATGCAGAAGGTAAATCAGCGTACTATCATCCCAAAAACATTGCAATAATTAGATGATTTGTTTTCAGTGAGGACTTAGAGAAACTTGTTCATGCTTTTATCAGCAGCAGGGTGGATTACAGTAATGGACTCCTCACTGGCCTTCCTAAAAAGACAGTCAGACAGTTGCAGCTCATCCAAAACGCTAGTGCTAGGATTCTGACTAAAACCAGAAAATCAGAGCACACCACACCTGTCCTCAGGTCTTTACACTGGCTCCTAGTTACATTCAGAATAAATTACCATTTAAAAGTATTACTATTTGCCTATAAATCACTAAATGGCCTAGGAGCTCAATACATTACAGACATGCTCACTGAGTACAAACATAATAGATCACTCAGATCTTTAGGATCATATAAACTAGAAATTCCAAGGGTTTAGTCAAAGCAGGGTGAATCGGCCTTCAACAACTATGCCCCCTGTCTCTGGAATCAGCTTCCAGAAATGATCAGTTGTACTCTCAGAGTGTACTCATTAGGTACACTCAAATCCAGTCATCAGTTTAGCTGTGCCTTTACTGAATGAGCACTGTGCTTCGTCCAATAGATCACACTGTTATGTCTTTTTATTCTTTTTCATTCTTTTATAAGCTGTTTTAACAGATTTTAATCTGTTTTTATATTATTTTGTTTTTATTTTTTCATACTTGTCTCTTTTATTCCTGTTTATGTACATCACTTTGAATTGCCACTGTG
>CAIGQZ010032903.1:8170714-8175714 GCA_903798205.1 Danio tinwini | reverse complement strand
GCGTCTAAAAGTAATACTTCAGCCGTGGTGTCACCCTTCAGATCGTTGTTTTGAACTGTATAGCATCATTTTCCTCCAGCGTGCAAAATCAATTCTGATATTGATTCAGGGTTTAGATAACTTTTGATTCTGCATTTTTGGCAGAAGCCCTTTCAGAAACAATCTTTTGTTTCATGCACACAAGGCCACGTTGGTCTTTCAGAAAGAAGTTCAGGTTGATGCAGTTTGTCTGATGACGTCTCTCTGTGAGCAGTAGATCCGTGCTTCGTGTGTACCCGCGAGTGACATATCTGTCTGCTTTAAGAGGCTGCACAGAAATTCTAATTTAAATTTGTTGACAGACAGTTTGAGTAATTGAGTTATTTTTCGGTCTGACAATATTTAATTGGATAAATTTTTGTTTGTTTTATGCCTTATCCAGAATATAAAAAGACATATAAACTATTGGATTGTAAAGAGACTTTCAACCAGCACAACAAAAAAAATGTTTCTAAAGACAATCACCTACTGCACCTTAAATTTGTGTTCAGAATATGAACAAAGGTCTCAGGAATTGAAATGAGGTTGTGTAATTATTGACATAATGGTATTTTTTGCTTGAACTATGCTTTTAATGTACATCAGCATCTCCTTTGATTACATAGTCTGTTGCAGCAGATGTAAACATACAAAACAAAGTCATCAAGATTTTGCAATGACACTTTTATTCACAAGATATTGATTAATGAAAACATTAGAAAAAGTATTCAGACCACTTGAAATGTAAAAGTTATTTATTTTTCTCAATAATGTTCACACAGCACCCCATATTAACAGAATTACATGGAATTGTTGACATCTTTGCAGATTTATCAAAAAAGAAAAACTGAAGTATCACATGGTCCTAAATATTCAGACCCTTTGCTCAGTATTTAGTAGAAGCACCGTTTTGATCTAATCCAGCCATGAGCCTTTTTTGATTCATGTTTTTCACACCTGGATTTGGGGATCCTCTGCCATTCCTCCTTGCAGATTATCTTCAGTTCTGTCAGGTTAAATCAGGGATGTCAAACTCGATTCCTGGAGGGCAGCAGCCCTGCACAGTTTAGTTCCAACCCTGCTTCAACACACTTACTGGTAGGTTTCAAACAAGCCTGAAGGACTCAATTAGTTTGATCAGGTGTGTTTAATTAGGGTTGGAACTAAACTGTGCAGGGCTGCGGCCCTCCAGGAATTGAGTTTGACATCCCTGGGTTAAATGGTAAACATATTGGTGAACAGCCATTTATTGGTCTCTCCAGAGATGCTCAATTCGGTTTAAGTCAGGGCTCTGGCTGTGCCATTCAAGAACAGTCACAGAGTTGTGAAGCCACTCCTTCGTTGTTTAGCTGTGTGCTTCGGGTCATTGTCTTGTTGAAAATTAAACTTTCAGCCCAAGTTTTTGTACAGGATATTCCTGTACTTGTTTACATTCATCATTCCCATCGATTGCAACCAGTCATCCTATCCCTGCAGCTGAAAAACACACCCACAGCATGATGCTGCCACCACCATGCTTACCTGTTGAAACTGCATTAAACAGATGATGAGCAGTGCCTGGTTTTATCCACACATACCACTTAGAATTAAGGCCAAAAAGTTCTATCTTGGTCTCATCAGACCCTAGAATCTTATTTCTTACCATCTTGAAGTCCTTCATGTGTTTTTAGCAAACTCCAGGCAGGATTTCATGTGTTGAGCCACTCTGCCAAAAAACCTGACTAGTGGAAGACTGCAGTGATGGTTGACTTTCTACAACTTTCTCCCATCTCCCAACTGTATCTGTAGAGCTCAGCCACAGTGATCTTTGAGTTCTTCTTTACCTTTCTCCCCCAATAGCTCAGTTTGGCCAGACAGCCAGCTCTAGAAAGAGTTCTGGTCATCCCAAACGTCTTCCATTTAAGGATTATGGAGGCCACTGCGCTCTTAGCAACCTTAAGTGCAGCCGAAATTTTGTGCTACCTTGGCCAGATCTGTGCCTTGACACAATACTGTGTCTGGGCTCTTCAGGCAGTTCCTTTGACCTCATGATTCTCATTTGCTCTGACTTGCATTGTG
The DNA here is from genome assembly GCA_903798205.1 of Danio tinwini. Taxonomy (NCBI): domain Eukaryota; kingdom Metazoa; phylum Chordata; class Actinopteri; order Cypriniformes; family Danionidae; genus Danio; species Danio tinwini. The sequence continues at coordinate 8,173,638 of CAIGQZ010032903.1, read as the reverse complement.
AGCTGTAAGGTCTTATATAGACGGGTGCGTGGCTTTCCTAATCAAGTCCAATCAATATAATCAAACACAACTGGACTCAAATGAAGGTGTAGAACCCTTTCAAGGATGATCAGAAGAAATGGATAGCACCTGAGTTAAATATATGATCACAGCAAAGGGTCTGAATACTTAGGACCATGTGATTTTTTATTTATTTTTTTTTTTAATGATGTTTAACAGAGCAAAAAAATGTTCACACTATGTCTGATATTTTTTTTCTTCTGGAGAAAGTCTTATTTGTTTTATTTTGTCTAGAATAAAAGCAGTTTATATATTTTTAAAAACCATTTTAAGGTCAAAATTATTAGCCCCTTTAAGCTATATTTATTTTCGATTGTCTGCAGAACAAACCATTGTTATACAATTACACGCCTAATTACCCTATCCTGCCTAGTCAACCAAATTAACCTAGTTATACCTTTAAATGCCACTCTAAGCTGTATAGAAGTGTCTAAAATATTATGTACTGTCATCATGGCAAAGATAAAATAAATCCGTTATTAGAAATTAGTTATTTAAACTGTTATGTTCTCTCCGTTAAACAGAAATTGGGGAAAAAAAAACAGGGGGGCTAATAATTCTGACTTCAACTGTATGTCAACAATTCTGTGTTTTCCTGTCAATATAGGGTGCTGTGTGTACATTAATGAGGGAAAAAAATTTATTAACCATATATATGTACTATGAAACTGCTACTGATTATAATAATAAATAATGACTCATGATATAATAATGAGTCATTTCTGACCAATGCTACAATAATTTTTTTTTTTTTTTTTAAATACACTTAATTCAGTAATTTGAATACATAGACTATTACTGTCAAAAGAGACCGCCTCTCACCAACAGTTTTGTTTGCATAAATAGCATTATTCCCTTCAGGCACACCAGCCTGAGTTATGCATCTTGTAAGGTGTTGCTTTGCTCCACAGCAGTTGACAATACATTGCTTTTTTGAGCTCATGAAGGATGTATGTTGTATATATTTAGAAAGTACCAGCTATTTAACATACAACCTTTGCCATGCACGTCAAAAGAGGAGCTCTGAGAATGTGATGAGTTTATACATACTCAACATGCTTTTGACAAAGTTTGCTTTTCATATTAAAACTTATTTCCTTGCCATGCTATGCTTCTTATCTTTCCCATGCTTTCTTCATGTACTTCAGTGCTGAAACTGACACAGGGACCGGTGGGATCATGGGAGAGTCAGGGTTTCTTCTGGAACTCAAAGAACACATCAGAACAAGAAGTCAGCAGACGTTCCCTAATTAGACCTTGCAAAGCAAATACTGAACTCGCTGAGGATTTTTGATCTCACTGCATTCCAATTAAATTTAATCTCCTTTTTAGTTTGGTTGAATCCGAACAATGGCCTTATTATAGAAATTTATCTGTAACTCATCAATGAACTGCAGTACTGTAAGGTAGCAGTGGAAGGTGTCAACAGAAATAAATATCAACAGATTGCCTACATAATCTGCATACCGCACTTATAATGTCATTAAAAATGCTTTGTAAAAAAAAAAATTCAACATTTCTGTCTTGTTCCACTGAAGCACATTTTCTACAAGAAGAAAGCTGTGTGATCTATTAGCATTTTGTCTATGATGGCAAGAACTGCTGAGGGCCAAATTTGAACAAAGCAACGTAGTACTTATTATTCAGGCTAGCAGAATAACGTGATGGAATATCTAACCATGTTGTGCTGGTTTGCATTTTTTTTACTTTTTAAAAGAAGGAAGGGTGTACTTTTGCCATCTGAACTGGCTTTTTGGAATACCATTGTTTTAAATTTGAATACCTAATGTCTTAAAGTCCCAGTGAAATCCAAATTGATCATCTTTTAAAAAAAAAGGCTTTTCCTTCATCAAATTCTAACTTAGCAATGTTTCTCTCAGATATATGTCAGAATAGGGAATAAAAAAAAGAAAAACACTAAAAAGGAAAGAGGCTAAACATTATTATTCTTTTCTGCCTGTTCTTTCTTATGACAATGTTTTGGTGGTCTGAAAACAGCTATTAAGTGTGAACCTCGAAAGCATGGTTTTGTAAAAACAAATAATCCAAATGCATTTCAGTTTATAGATATTTGCATGTACTTTGACATTGTTTTTATTTACTTGTGCAGATCTGTCAGAGTTTTAAATACATTGACTCTCTATATTTGTGTATCATGACTGAAACAGCTTTTAAAAGCAATATAAATAAATGATTCGTGGGATAATACTTTTATAACAGACATTACCATATGAAAATCTAATATATGGTCATACATGTGCATATATATATATAGCTATTGTTTTGATTTTATTTACAAAATATGTAATGTATTTATACTTTGTGTATGCGGGGGATGAGTCTCTCCACTCCACCACCAGTGTGCAGCATCATCTTAGATGATGTGACAGCAGCCACAGGACAATGGCTCCAGTGCATTCACCACAGACTAGCTATTGGTGGAGTGGAGAGACAGTAATAGAGCCAATTCGGTGGATGGGAATGATTGGGGGGCCATGATGGGTAAGAGGCTGATTGAGGAAATTTGGTCAGGAGTAAACCCCTACTCTTTATGAGAAGTTCCATGGAATTTTTAATGACCACAGAAAGTCAGGACCTTGGTTTAATGTCTTATCCACAAGACGGTGCTCACTGACAGTATAGTACTCACACAGACCGCAGGTTGAGCACCCAACAGCAACCTAGATTTCACATGTGATCTCCCATCCAGCAGGTACTGACTAGCCTCAGCCTTGCTTAGCTTCAGCGAGTAACCGGTCTTGGGCTGCAGGAAGACATGGCTGTGGCAATGTTTCAGTAATTCTAATGGTTGAAAAAAATACATATATGTAAACTGCAATAGTTTGAAATATGTGTTGAATATA
>CAIGQZ010032903.1:8143933-8157375 GCA_903798205.1 Danio tinwini | reverse complement strand
AATGTTTATGATGGTCCAGGATCAACTCTAATGAATTTACACTGTATTAAAATGTTTATCATGGTCCAGGATCAACATTAGTGAATTTACACTGTATTAAATTTTGATGGTCCAGGAACAACACTAGTGAATTTACACTGTAATAAAGTGTTTATGATGGTCCAGGATCATCATTAGTGAATTTGCAAAGCAATAAAATGTTTATAATGGTCCAGGATCAACATTAGTGAGTTTAAACTGTATTAAACATTTATGATGGTCCAGGATCAACACTAGTGAATTTACACTGTATTAAAATGATGATAGTCCAGGATCAACATTAATGAATTTGCATTGTAACAAATGTTTATGATGGTCCAGGATCAACATTAGTAAATTTACACTGTATTAAAATGTGTTTGATGTTCCAGGATCAACTATAGTGAATTTTAACTGTATTATATGTTTATGATGGTCCAGAATCAACATTAGTGAATTTAAACTGTTTTAAAATGTTTATGGTGGTCCAGAATCATCATTAGTGAATTTGCAAAGTATTAAAATGTTTATGATGCTCCAGGATCAACATTACTGAATTTTAACTGTATTGAATTTTGATGGTCTAGGATCAACACTAGTGAATTTACACTGTATTAAAATGTTTATGACGGTCCAGGATCAACATTAGCGAATTTCAACTAATTTTGATGGTCCAGGATCAACACAACTGCATTTACACTGTATTAAAACGTTTATGATGGCCCAGGATCAATATTATTGGATTTAAACTGTATTAACTTATGATGGTCCAGGATCAACATTAGTGAATTTATACTGTATTAAAATGTTTATGATAGTCCAGGATCAACATTATTGAATAGACACTGTATTAAAACCTTTATGATGGTGCAGATTTAACACTATGATTGTCAATCCATCCATCCTCTCTCTTTGCTCCCCAAAGCCGCAACCCATCTCTGGGAAATACTCACCCTCGTGTTGTTCCAAATACATATCACCTCCGTTTATCTTCAGAACACAAATTAAGATATTTTGAATCTGATCTTCCCATAGACACCACTGAAAGTGCACATTCAAATTACACAAACCTACTAAAAACATAGTTAATGTAGTCCATGTGACATGGGTCACTCAATTTGAACATGATAAAGCAACATGAATACTTTTTGGCTGAAAAAAATTATAAAAATAACGACTTTATGTTTGTGGACTTTGAATGTGCATTTTCAGTGATGTCTAGAGGAGAATTAGAAAGCTCTCGGATTAAATCCAAAATATGTTAATTTGTGTTCCGAAGATGAATGGAAGTGATACGGGTTTGAAACAACACGAAGGTGAGCAATTGATGACAAACTTTTCATTTTTGGGTGAACTATCCCTTTAAGAGTTCCATCCTCTAACTCCCTGATGAAGCAGTTTCTTCCAATGAAAGTACTCTAATAAGCCGCAGGTACACCACAACGTCACTTACTGCTATAAAGCTAATATCATTACATAAAATGATAGAGCTTACTTCTCCTCATCCCCTCACTCCCTGTGCTAATGGATGAAGACAGAAATTACAATATCTTTGTTAACTACATTGTTAAAAAAATACAAGAACCCACCAAAATCTAATTTTACATATTTTTCAAATCTATATGTGAAGTTACACCTGTAAGATAGCAAGTGAATAGAAGAGAAAGAAAGGAGAAGGAGAGAAGGACAGTACAGTGGGGGACAACAGTGAAAGAGCAGGAGGGAGAGAAAAAGAGACTAAGAGGAGAGTAGGGTGGAGACTGAGGTAGGGAGAGGGCAAGTGAAATGGAAAACAGCTGATTAGTCCTTTACTAAAATGTCCTCATACTTGCCATACCTTCAGAGACGACAAGAAGGCTTCCTTCTGTGCGATGTTCTTAAGGCGCTTGAGTTCGTAAGCAGACAGTCCAGAACATGCATCCTGGTGATACAAGGCATTTCTTACTAAACATTTTCAAAATCATATCAATGCCGTAAAATCACTGGCTCATGAGTGTGGCGAGGGGGCGTGGCCGAGAGCCGTGGGAGCGAAACGAGGCCCGCCACAGTTGTTTTGATTTAGACGGCAGTCTCCGTGAGGAGCTGCCGTCCCCTTTATTAATAAATATTTATTTGAAGTTCGTCGGTTCTCCGCCTCCTTCTTCCCGTAACTTCATTACAGTGGTGCCGAAACCCGGGAGAAGGAGGGACACGTCGTCCAGTTGCCCTCGCCGCTGAGGAGGAGGGCGAGTGTTCGGGAGTTAACCCGAGTGGGGGAGAAACCCATTCGTCTGCCAGAGTGCCGGGGCGGCCTGAGGCTGGCGAGGAAGGATCTGCCTGCTGCCGTCTCCCAGCATGGGGAGGAGCAGGGGACGCGGGGCTCCCCACCGGATGGGAAAGAGCTGAAGGGAGCCATCCCAGAAAGCCCGGGGGGAGTCACCGCGATCCGCCATGACGCCGAAGCCTGCGTCCTCCACCGAAGCAGGAGCGGAGCAGGAGATCAGAAATGCCGCCAGCCAGTCAGGAGAACCGCCGCCGGACACCAGAAGACGGACGGGTGGATAGATTCCTCCACAGGGCTCCCAGCATGGCGTCACTTCTCTCAGTTGGTTGAGGACCGAGTGGCAGCGTGTCAGGAGAACCGAACCCCAATTTTTTATTTTTTTTCTTCCTCTCTCCCTACTCTGTCTTTCCTCCTTTTTTCTCCACCTCCTTTTCTCTCGGCCCGTCTCATATAGGTCTCGCGGGTGCTGTGGCGCCAAATTTTACAAATTAGGTAAAAATCTTAGTAAAATTTTGTTTTTGCTAGGTACCTCAGTAAAGCTCACAAACGAAGAAAAAAAACTGACATATGAGCTTCCCAAGCTTCACAGATGACACAAACCATATATTTATCAGATTAGACAAACACGTACATTATTCATCTGGGCCATTATGGCGCTGATCTTTCTTCCTGCAGCACCACCTTTGGCATTAAAAATCTCTATCAGTTTGCCAGATTGACGGTCCAGTTCTCCAAGGAATTTGGAGGTCAGAGGTACAGTTGTCAGTCGCATAAATTCAAAGTTCATCTGTAAAAGACAACACATGCTGATTTTAAATGTTTGTAAACATTAATAGAACAAATTACTACATCCATTTAAAAAAAGTACAAACTACATAAAACTTATCATAAATGGATTAGTATTATATACCCTCGATGCTAAATAAAATGCATAATTAGAACAGGAGCAATACAACAAAGGATGTTTCGAATTACTTACCAACATGTGTGTGACAAATTCCCACATCATGGCTTGTGTCCAGCGAAAGTGACATCGTTTCCTGTTTCCAAATTGATATTTTTTTCATAACTTTGATGAAAACTAATCACATAAACTTTAAATAACAGAATCTTGTTTGTTTTTAACTCTTATTATTCAAACAATGTTAGTATTTGTTAACTAATTGCATTAAATAAATGGTATAATTGATTAAATCTTTTAGAGTGTATTTACTTTTAATGTATAGATTTTAAAAATATGAGTTTTTAAATAAAATCAAATAGATGTAAATGCATAAAATCTCTAATAAAAAATGCATAATCTCTGCCATGAATCATTTCTGTGAATATGCACCTTAATATTGTCTATATGGCATATGTACACATATATGCAGCATATTTATTATCATATATGTGCATATATTCTGCATACGTATAGGTTTCATATATGTGCTATATCTTCGTATAGGTTCTTTCCATGTGGGACTGCACAACTTTGTTGCTCTGAAATAAACAAATTAGACTGAAATGAAAGAGATTGCTTTTTTATAAACAGAGAAATGAAAACAGACAAAAAATAATGAAGTTTATCATTTCCTGGGTAATGTTCTTTTCTCATGAGAGCACTGACATTTAGGCTTGTTGTAAAACAGTTTCATAGTTTGAGAGCTGAAAACTGAAGAATCATCCAAAGAAATTCTCACAATGTAAGAGCTGAATGTAGTATTTATATATTTTTGGTGTAACACTTTAAAATAATGTTGTATTTGTTAACATAAAACTACCATAAAATAATTTAAAGCATTAATTAATTTAAATTTACAAAAAACATATATTTAAATGAATGAATAAAACAAAGATTAGAGGACAAGTTTTTATTACTAAAGTCTAAGTTTTAAGCCTATACTAAAGTCAAAAAAATGGTTTACTTGCCATTTCTTTGTAATAGCTTGTGAAAATTACTAGCAAATCCTTAGTGAAAATTGTTTCTATATAATCTTTTTAGATAACAGTTACAGAGATCATGAAACTCAGAGTAAGATTTTTATTTTATACGGTATTCTTGAAGATTCTTCAAGAATTGATTTGTCTATAATTGAGGGGAGGGGGGGGTGACCTCCTACAAAAGCTAAAATTAACACCCACTGCTGTGATTGCCTTACTCTATTGCACTTTAGTCATTCTCACTTCCTAAAATATACAGCCACTGCTGTCATTGGCTAACTTAATAGCATTGCAGCCACCATACACTGTAAAAAAAAATGATATGGCAAAAAATCAGGACTACAAATGTTTTTAATGTTACTAAAGTTATCAAAGTTAATGTTACTTATTTTAATAAGTTAATATTTAATTAATAAGTTAAGTGAAGCCCAGTCAAAAACACCCAAAGAACTGCCTTCAGGACTCTTCAAGCCATTACCAATCCCACAACAACCATGGCCACATCTGTCAATCGATTTCAACACTGAGCTACCCCATCAAATAACTTCACCACCATCCTAGTAATAATCAATAGCTTCTGCAAATCATACCATCTGATCCTGCTACCTAACCTACCCACAGCCATGGAAACCACCCAAGCTCTGTTTTAACGTATTCAGAGTGTATGGAATACCAAAATACATTGTCAGTGATCGGGGTACACATATTACCTCACAGGTATGGAAAGCCTTCTGCCAGCAGCTGGACATAAATGTGAACCTCACTTCTGGATATCATCCTCAAGCCAATTGCCAAGTCAAACGTCTTAACCAGGAGATAGGCCGATACCTCAGAATTTACTGTATTGGGGAACAACATTGTTGGTCAGAATTCCTACCATGGGCCAAATATGCACAAAACTCACTCCTCAACCGGACTTGGCCAATTGACATCGGCCAATTGACACAGGCCAATTGACATCGTCCACACCCTCCCTACCAACCAGGACAGCGGGTCTAGGTCTCTACAAGGGACATCAAGCCACGGTTACCCAACAGGAAGCTCAGTCCAAGGTACATTGGTCCTGCTAACTATCATATATCTCCTTCCTTTTATGTGTCCCTGCTCAAACCGGTCCACCTGGAGGCTGACCCCGGCCAGGAGGCCCCAGAATCACCCCTGCCATTGGACATTGTAAACGGGTTGCTGGACTCAAGAAGAAGAGGGGGTCAGCTTCCATATCTGGTGGACTGGGAAGGGTATGGACCAGAGGAGAGATGAGATCATAAGTTTCTGCCAAGGACATTCAGGATGCTTCTCTCATCGAGGAACTTCATCGAGCCAGGCCCAACTGCCCAGCTCCCAGATCACGGGGCACCCACGTCGAGCTCCAGGAGTCACTCCTGGGGGTGGCTGAGTTCTATAACGCCACGCCAGCAGAGGAAGCCCCCACCCAACTACTGACTCAGCTCCACTCCCTCTGCATTCACTTCCTGTGTGTGCTGTAATTTAGTGAGAGCTCGGGCCATGCTTCCTTGCAAAGTATTGCCAGTTTACCTGCCTTACCAAGCATTGTTCCAAGTGACTTTCATGACTGCTATCCTGTGTATAACCCTGCCTGCCTTGATCACGTACGTTCTCTGTCTTTGCCTTTATGATCTGCTTTGGACTGATTGTTGTTGCTTTGAACTTCTGCTATATCTCTACGTCTTTTGGATTTGCCCCTTTGTTTGTTGAATGATCCGGACTACTCACCTTTTGCCAACTATTTGCCTGTTTACATGTTGATGTCTTTGTATAATCTCTTTATTAAACTTCTGCATATGGATTTTAACAAAACCTCAGCCTCCTCATTACAGATTCAACTGAAAAAATGAAGGCAGCACATTTTCTATGAGTTTACATATTTCAGATTTACACTATTTCAGTAAACACACCGCCTTCATTAAATACAATAATGACACACATTAAGGGGCGTGTCATAGAATTGTGACATCATCATTAACCTGATGTCTGTAGGAATAAATGAATACAATCATTAATTGATTCGATTTAAACAATAAACATTTCAGTATGCTTGAATTGTAAATTAAATGTGTAAATATCAAGAACATTTTGATTCTCCATTCCATGAATCCTTTATTGACTTGATTATGAACGGGGCCTTATTGTGCAGTGAATGTTATTTGCGTTATTATTGCCATTGTTTTTTTGTTTTTTTTTTTTGTTTTTTTTTTTTTTGCATACAGTACATAATAAGTATTGTCTTACAGTAACATGTGACTCTCTGTGGTCATTAAAAATCCTATGGCACTTCTCGTAAAGAGTAGGGGTGTAACCCCGGTGTCCTGGCCAAAGTCCCTCAATCGGCCCTTACGATCATGGCCTCCCAATCATCCCCATCCACCAAATTGGCTCTATCACTGTCTCTCCACTCCACCACTAGCTGGTGTGTGGTGAGTGTACTGGTGCCGTTGTCCTGTGGCTGCCGTCGCATCATCCATGTGGATGCTGCACACTGGTGGAAAGACACCCCCCACCCCCCACCCCCCCATGATTGTGAAGCGCCTTGGGTGTATAAATAAATGCGCTATATAAATACACATTACATTACATTATGTCATATACCTGTATACTGTATGTACAGCACCATGGCATTGTTTTGATCACTGCTGGATGAGTTGAAGGACAGTGAGCTGCTGAACACAAATCATGTGACTCGCACAGATAATTATGCCCGCTCAGAACAATCTGGAAAATTGCAGTAGTTTTGCCAAGATGACTGATTACAGTGCTGAAGTATGTCCATGGGGTGCCTCAAAATAAGCCAAGCAGATGTTCCTGGAACATTTTGTCTGAGTCAGGATAGATCTTTAAAGAATAATAGCTGCTGCTGTCATGTTTTAGCTCTTTTCGTAGCCCTTTCCTTTTTCTGTTTAGCATAGAACTGATCTTTGCCATTTTTAAACGTTATGTATTTGAGGAGGAAATAATGAAAAAAAAAAACTAATATTCCTTTTATTTAAATGCAATTAGAAAGTGAACACAGTGCTGCTTAATTGTGGAACTTGATTCCTTTAGTTTAGCTTTTTTTCTTATACATATACAGTGGGGGAAATAAGTATTGAATACATCATGTTTATTCCTTTGAATAATATTTCTAAAGAAGATGTTGACATGGAAATGAACCAAATTTTGGTAAAAACCCAAACAATACAAACATAATAATATAACAAAACAATTTGAAAAAAAATGTTATGTGTAATAACAATGGAATGACACAAGGAGAATGTACTGAACTACTGAAATGTATAATTTATATAAAATACTTCTCTTTTATATAAAGATTCTCTATTGCATTCACATCAGGTGATTGTCTGGGCCATTCTGCAGCTTAATATTCTTTCTCTGAAAGCATTTGAGAATTTCTTTGGCTGTGTTTTTGGATCATTGTCTTCCTGAAATGTCCACCCTGCTTTAATTTTCATCATCCTGCTTATGTAGATGTTAAACTAAAGCAGCTGATATTAATGTACACTGACGAAGGGAAGAGGGTTGCTGAATAACTACTAAAAGATTTCAGCTGCTGTCTGGACTTTCACTGCCTTTCTAGACCTCCCTTTCTTCATGTGTTCAATACTTTTTTCCCTGTGTCATTTCCTTTTTTTATACATAACTTCATTTGTAAACTATTTAGTTAGTTTTCTTTGCATTTATGAATTTATTTGGTCCGGAGAATTTTTTTAAGTCAACAGCACCTTTAGAAATATGTTTTCTGACAAAAATAGTGATGTGTTCAATAGTATCTAGATGCAGCCTTTATGATGCAAGCTAAGATTGCATCTCTCAGACATGCAATGTCAGACACAATGCACTTAATGGAGTTAGTGACGTCACTGTGAGGGGTAGGGTTAGGGGTGGGGTTTGGTGAGCGCATTCAAAAGCATTGCATGCAGCTCAGATTGCATCTGCACTGAGTCTGCAGCCAGACCCCTCTCGATGTGTTCAATACTTATTTTCTTCACTGTAAATGGTCATAACTTTTGGTGCAGCATTGCTTCTGCATTATGAAATGAAAGTGGCTGAATAAAGAATACACTAACTATGTATTATTCATTCACAAGTTGGCACCAAACAGTTCAAAACAGTCAAAAACCACGACATGACTGAAAAGCAGACATATATGAATGTGGATTGAAATATATGGATTTGAACGTGTTCATTGTCTGTCAAGGTGATTTGAAGTCCTGCATTATTTAGAGGTGGTTTACTGGGAATAGCATACCTTGGAATGACACAACTGATCTATCAGACGCAAGTAAAATATACACACCTACTGTTTACATTGAAACACACTTACCTTTCTGTTTGTATGTAAATTTTACAATGTATCATGCACAACAGTTATGTTATGGTTACAAAACCCCAGCCCTTATCTTATAAAACACAATGTTCAATTATTTCACACTTGACACATACAGTAGATGTTATTGTAAACAATTTTGTAGAAGTGCTTTTATGGTGCACTTATCCATATGCATCTCAATGTGAAGCAGGCCTCTCTGTAGCCTTAAGAGAAACAAACAATGGTGTGTCTGTGTGTATGTGTGTACGTTCCTCAAGTCCCTTGAGACCCTCCTTGAACTAATCTATAAAGTTCAGGCTGACAGTGAGCCTCATTAAAAGCGGGGAGTCCATCACCTGTGATATTAATAAGGCACTTAGTTTCCTAAAGCTGCACACACAGCGCTCGCCCCACCACGCATCCCAAAGCCAAAGACCATGAATTATTAAATCAGCAGAACAATGAATGCAGCTACCTCACTCACTGCATAATTCAGCGCAAATGTCACCCCAAAAAAACTAATCACACACTGCCATAAACATAGCAATTATCTTTTGAAAACTAAGAATGAGACAAACTTTATTGTTGCAAAGTCCAAAATTGCAAAGTCTAACTGTTAGTCATTGTTATTATTAGCCCAAACAAAACATATCCAAAAAAGGTGTCAGTTGTTGACTTAGTTAATGCTTTTCATTCATTCATTTTGCTTCGGCTTAGTCCCTTTATTCAGGCCCGGATTAAGAATTCAGAGGCCCCTGGGCACAATGTCTTGTAGGGCCCCCTACAAGGCTGCACCCCTATAGTTGAATTAAAAAATAAGATTAATGTAATATTTTTAAATATATATATCTATAATATTTTGCCCACATTTTTTAAATAAATGACATAGTACATATATTTATAGTCAACAAAGATTTACCTGATTTTAAAAGCATTTAAAGCACACTTTGATAAAAAAAAAAAAAATTATGTGAAATTATTAGTGAAAATTTATGTTTTTAATATACTTGTTCAAGTTCACTGAAGCAGTACTACAAAATTATATTTAAGGGTATTTTTAATGTATAACTTCTACAAACTTATAATGCATATGATTTGCATATAACACCTCTCCAGTCCAGTTCTATGAATCTGAGTCTTCCATAATACACACACTGATTATTGATTCCTACTGTCTCCCTCGTGATGAAGAAGAGTAGGCAAAAAGCACTTGATTATAAAGCTGAAAGTATCCGAAATCTCACACACACTGTACCAGTTCTCTCCTGTCTCCTCTTCAGGGGCTTTTTCTGTCTCTCTCTCTGTCTCTCTCTCTCTCCATGAGGTCGGAGAATATGGGTGAAGCAGGGCGACTAACATTGTAAATACAGATTAATAATATTAAGATGTCGCTAACATTTAACACCAGGTGGAAAATAACAGTTTATAGAATATGTATTATTATTATCCTTATTAAATACCTTGTGACTCATTTTATATATTTTATATACTTTATTAAAATTTTTAAACAAAAACATTTCCTTTCTATTGAAAATAAATGTATTTCCAATCTGATATGTAATTGGGGAGAAAGAAGAATGTGTTCATCAAACGCTGGATTCGAACCACGTTCATGATCGGTCGTCTCAAAAAATGTTACCATGCTCTTTACGAGCTACGCCACACCCAGCTGTTGCCTTCTGCGCTCTTAAGTTATATTGTCTCTGTTGATCAAACGGCGCTGGCAGAAAGCACTCAACTAGCTTATTCCAACGAGGTGCGCTATTTGCACTTAGCCTAAATAGACACTCCATAGACCTTTACTGTGCATTGCTGTACATTAAAAGTGCTTTACATTCATATCAGGGGGTCTTATTAACTTCAGCTGGTACAAATCTAATTATTTACTGCTTGCTCACAGTTAATTGAAATACAGATAGCAAATATGTGCGTAAAAGGTTATACAGATTACTTGGAAAACAATGAACTAATGTTTACTTTTTTTTTAAAAATCACACTTTGAAATTATTATTATTATTATTTTTTTTTTTTTGCTAGTGTTCTATAATCTGTGCCTCAGTAGACATACGGTGTTAAAAAACAACTTTTTACGTGGGCGAACACTGCCAAACTGAAATATGTACACACAAACTTGACTATACACATTGATACAAATGTACAAATATGTACAAATTGAATCATAAATATCCGTTTTAGTGTTTAGCCCTGAGACGTAAAAGCATCCATTCCTTTCTGGACCAATTAAATAACTGGTTCTTTGTGAAAGCAGGGATTAGACCTCCAAGTGATGGTAATGATAATAAAACTGTGTCCTCTCTAGAAAAACAAAAAAAAAGATGTGTTGCCATATTGACTATGTTAGTCACCTGGAGATTATTAATATATACTGCATATATTATTTTAATGTTACATTTTTGGTTGATAACTGGTAATATATTATAAAAATGTCTCATTTGTTGGTTTATTCAATGTTATTAAAGCAGCACTATGGACATTTCCACCTTAAAATAATGCATATATCAGTTTTATATCAGTGGTAGAATGAATTTTAAGATTTTGCTGCTGTGGTTCTGCCTAGCTACTGCCCAAGATCTGCCTACTGTCACCTGAAATCATGCATGCTGCTTTGGGTGAGTGACCTTTACACACAGCCCCACCCACTATTTCCAGCGAAACCAAGACCATATACAGAAATGCCTATGAGCAGAACAGTACCATCTGCTTTAAAGGATAGTTTACCCAAAATGAAAATTTTCTCCAAACAATACAAAACGATCTAATATAGAACCAACATTAATGCCATTTCAGACCCACCAAAAAAAAAAAAAAAACGAAAAGGGTTTTATTGAGAAAAAAAAAACAAAAAAAAACAAAGAATGCAACATACTGATCAGACACTACCCTGAGCACACATTTGTACTGGATGGACTTATGCTTAATGATGCAAGGTGAAAGAAGCATCTGGCTAGCATGTGATGCTATTTATGTAACATAGTGTGGTATAACTGCCTATTTTGCATTGTTTCCAAATAAGGGGTCAGCTTATGAAGGTTTTGTCTGGTTAGTCAGCAACTATACTTGAGTTTAAGGACACTGCACTGTGTTTTTATCAGCCGCAAGAAGGAGCTGGAGAAACAGTTGCATGGTGTTGCTTTAAGCTTTGCAAGTACAAATCTAAATAATTGTTGTTTATTCATGGTCCCTGTTAATTGAAATACATCCGGGGAACAAAATAAATAACTGACAGCTACTGAAACAAATGTTTGAACATGACTTTTTTTTCAGTCTATACTGTGGTTTTTAAAAACCATGGTTTTGAGACCGTCCTTTAATTATCGTAATATTGTTGTAATACTATGACAGAAAGCTGGGCTATAATACAATCACTTGGAACCATGACTGTAATAACTGCTTTTCCTGCTTTTGTGGTGAAAATCATGGTTTCTGTAGCATGGTTTTGTATTGTAGTATTAGTACTACAGTAAAGCTATAGTAATAATAACTGTAGGAACCACAGAATCAAAGGAGGTTGTACTGCATTTAACAAAAGTTAAAACAGAAACAGAAATAACAAAGTAAATTTTAGGATACATAAATGATAAGACATTTATATCTTAATAGGAAAAGGATGTAAAATGTATGTGTAAAAAGATGTGTATGCTAGTATGATTCAGAAAAAAAAAACATTAAAAAAAAACATAAATAAGCACTGCAATGCAATGATACAAATGTTTTCTATCAAACATATACATACAAACAAACAAAATAATTAACAAATGAACTGACACCATTTCAATTCACTATAATCTATGTGAAGCTGCTTTGACAATCTACATTGTAAAAGCGCTATACAACTAAAGAGGAATTGAATTAAATTTACATAGTTATGCTTCATTTTGTAGTTACTATGGTTGTCACGCTGGTAGACAAGACTAAGATGGTTATCTTTTCACAAGGTTTATTCAAAGTAATCAATATATAAATATATCACACAGGCTGTATGAGAAGCAGATGTTATGTGCTGGCAATCACGCTCACAGCACTGCTGGAATAGAGCTGATGTTAGAGCTTGCCAGTGCTGTTCGCTGTATACACAGCTGGGAATCACAGTCAGACAGTTCAGGGGTAATGAAAGATCATACGAGGGACACCTCACAAGTCTTTGCCTTGTAAACACGGTGAGAGATAAGCATTGGTTATCCAAATCCTCCGTTGGTGGTAATAGGCATAAAGTGCATGAGGGTGAATACAGATCTTCAGGTAAAGTCAGATAGTAAAGACACTTCCCTTTATTAGTGCAATAGGTACAAAGACTCAGAAGGAACAACCATGGAAGAAGAGAAGACGAAAGAGCTTAGGTGAAGACAATTATTCAAATTCAATACTGGCCCTCGAGTGAACGGAGGAGGTGAGTTTATATAGTGCCCAGGCTGATGATAAACAGGTGCGGATGGTTAGTACTCAGGGGAAGGTTCACGTGATTGGATGGGACTGGTATGAGGTGGTGAGACAGGATTGGGTGAGCAGGAACGAGCCGGTGATGTAACAATGGTTTTATTTCAAGTGTCATAGTAAAATCATGGTTAATTATCATAAGGAAATCAAGTGAACAATTGGAATAGTTTCCAACATTATTCTTTATTTATTATTGTCAGTATATATGATTTGTACTCGTTGAACCCTGTAGTTGTTTTGAAGCTTTGGCAGTGTTATATAGAACAAAACCACACCACCTACTAACATATGGACTTCTCTTTCATCTTTCTCTGCTTCATTCACATTACATATTGTCACTTTAGCACTCCAATGTTTTAATACCCTCCCCCAACTACCAATTTATAACCTTATGTATCCTCATTTGCATTATTCCACAACAATGTATTATATATATATATATATATATATATATATATA
>CAIGQZ010032903.1:8111559-8143533 GCA_903798205.1 Danio tinwini | reverse complement strand
AATAATAATAATAATAATAATAATAATAATAATAATAATAATAATAAAATATAACTATTTAAATGAATAAACTTTTAAATGTCCAGAATTCCAACAATAATGCTAAAAACAACTATGGCATAAGTTAGTGAAGATAAATACTATTTTACAGATTTCATGTTCTTCTCATATTCACTGGACAAAAAAAAATTTTTTTTTTAAGTAAAACATTTCTAGGTAAGTATATTTCAATTAAATACATTATATTAGATAAAATATATGAAACAAATAATATTTGCTTATTAGCAAAACTGTATTTTACACAGTTCATGTTCTTCTAATTTTCACTGAAGAAAAAAAAATATCTAAGTCAAATATTTTCACATAAATAAATAAAATAGGTTCTAATAAAATTCAATAGTTTGCATACTCCATTCGTCTACCAACTAGTTATTATATTTACAGGTTGTTATTTTTTTTGCTTTTTAAGTTCTACTATTCTCATTTTAATGAATAAATGTACAGATGCCAAAATGGTGTACAGTAAACGCAAAAATGTGTAAAAATGTTAAGTATAAAAATTGTATTTTAGTAGTTATCTTCATACTCAATATTCTAAAAATGTGCTACAAAAATGGAGATTTTTTTGTGCGTGTAAATACAAAACATTATAAGCAGCTATAATTCATATTATTAGAATATTTCTCTTCTTGAGTTTCTTTTCCTTACTTACTAGAATAAATAACACCTAGTTGGCCTTCCACTCATTAAAATCACTATAAAAACAATCTGTTTGCCATATAAAAATGATTAAATCTGCCTGATATTTATTAACAATGCAGTATGCTTCTTATTTACAGCAATACTTTTCATCGTCCAATGTCATTAAAACACTTTCCACATAGTATTGTAGTTTAACTTAGTCCAGCTCATCAAATTAACCAGCAGTGGTGCCCTGGAAAAAAATAATTAAGCACGGCGCACAGCAGAGATGACAGGTCATAAACAAGTACTTAAACAGAAAACCATTTTTTATTCCAGGACTTTCTCACGTAGCCAGACACAGAACGGTATATGTGAAGTGTTCACCATATGTGCTTAAGACTAAGGCAGTGGCAATAACCTCTTCAAATAATTGGTCTATTTCAGCAGTGATTGCAAACAATAATGCCGCTCACCCTTCTTCCCAAGATTAGAGCGATATGAAATACAACCCAGCATTCAGCACAGAGGGTAGCATGAAGAATAAACGCACAGTGATTTCAAAGTGCCATTTATTGTTTATTTTGTTTCATGGTAATTAAGATAAGGGTAATTGCCAACAAGTGCCCCCGGGGCTCTTCCACTGGCTTTTGCAGCAGGACCATGGCTATTGCTGTTTTCATTTTCCTTAGAGTTCAGGCTTGTAGGCCTACTACCCAATGCACACACATTCTAAGTCTGAGTCCTTTCTGTTTCACTTTGAAAACAGCCAAAATCATTTCTAAGTGATGCCTTTCAGGATGGAATGTATATTATAAAAAAGTGTGGTCATTTCTACGATATTCATTTAAGCAAAATGTAATAACTATGCAATAAGAATTAAGGTAAAAATGGCACTGGCACATAGTCTAGTTTTAGGTGCAATAAACCAAATGTGCATTAAACCATAAAACAGATCAGAATGTCATCTCCTGTTTGCTTTAACAACAAGTAGCGGTCACAATGCTATGCTGCTAGTCATGCTAATAGCATATACTTTAATTCTAAAGCGTTAGCAATGGCATGGTAACTTTTTACAAAGGTGGTGCCATGTGGATTGAAAAGCTTATAATTAGATTTGAGTACATTTTACCTTGACACCTCAGTTTCCATGGTTGTAAGGCTTTTGATATTCACATAAATTAAAGTAAGCCAATAGACTTCCGCTGGTTGTCACTTCAATACAGCAGTGAACCCAAGCAAGTTCCATTTCATTACCTCGCTTTACTGTTTGTTACTCAAGTGCTCCAATAAATAGTGCTTTATACTCCTCTGAGGAGGCTTTTTTAATATTATTTGTTGACTAGTTTTCCAGTCGAGGTTATCTAGAATACTCTTCCTTTCCAACACAACCAATCACAATCCCCCTACTTGCTCATGTCTGGGGCTGCAGCCATATGCCTTATGTTAACCTGTTAGCCATCACTCAATTTTGGGGATTTACACCTACCTAACTTTAAACTGTAACAGTTCCTGACGCCAGTAAGCTACAAACACAAACTGGGTATCATTGGAAAGAAGACACTTTGAGCTTTACTGTGGTAAAAGGGGAAGTTACATGTTAAAAAATATATAATAGTTATACATTATGAAGTAATGTATGTTTTTCCATATACAAACACAGGAAAACATTAATGTAATGTCCTAGAAAAATATGACTTGAAAGCCAAGTGTCCCATGAGTTTATATTTCAAATTGATGAAGATAGCATGCAAAATGAGATTTCTGTAAAAAGTTTGCTGAGACTATATCTGTGTCCTCCTTTCCCTCACTGTCAGAGGCACTTTTTTCAAAAACAACCATCCCAAACTAAAACGTTTACAGTTGCTGAATAATTTGGTCTACATTCAAAGTTTATGTATCTTTATAAAGAAGACACTCTGGGCTTTATTATCCATCATATAGAGTTTATAATGCTCAAAATAAAAAAGTTATAGATGCTTAAGTATTGTAAAAAAAAACAATTGCACCGCACTAAACATTTTATTATTTCATAAACAACTGTGTGAAATTAGTCCTGGAGCAACACATAAAAGTAATAGGTCAAAAGCTACATATCTCCTGAGTATAAATATATTGAATTTGATGCTAATATCATGCAAAATAAAAATTCTGGAATTATTCTTCTGTGACAATGTCTTGTGATTTTCTCCCTCTCCTTGTTTATGGAGAGGTCTGATAACCACACATGTACTGGGGTTTCTAACACAACTGTTTTAGTCTTTTCACATACCACAAATTTTTTATTGTAAAATAATAGACAGAAACGTATAGTATGAATGATTTATTTGAGCACAAGAAGTACATTGTGTGAAACAAGTCCAGTTCATATGCAACAAAAAAGTCTTACAAGAGTGGTTTTGCTGTCTCACTTTGCTCCTGACTGCTGCTTGAAATCCACCGCACAGCAGAAATTCAGCTACATGACAAAAAAAAAAAAAAACAGAATTAGAATTATATTGTAAACAACTGTATTTCCCCCTTGAGTAGCAAATATGATTTACTCTGATGCCCATTTATAGATATGATAATTATTACAGATAGCTTAGAAACAGCAGCCATTTAGAAAAATGGCAAACATATGATAATGCCAAACATTACTGAAAGATTATCGCTACCGGAGAGACATTCACACTTATAGGCACAAGCAGGCTCCACAGAAGAACTGAGACGTAAACAATGTAATACCTTGTAATATTGTTTACCAGCAGCTCTGCCGTTAGCTCAAACTGTTAGCAGCTGTGCAGCAGGGGGCAGGTGTGTGCGTGATGATTGACAGATCGCTGAGCCAGTGACAGCAAAGAGAGTGCAAATGTATCTGCCACTACCAATAGATGTTCATATATTGAATATATCATGCAGCCATTGGCTAAATTCTCCATCAGTCAAACTAAGTAGGAAGTAGGAAGTACTGTTACTGATCGGATGGCAGCCTATGCAGAGTGAAAACACTCGGCTTTGTTTAGATTTTAGTAGCTATAACTTTGACTTTTTATTCAGTTTGTGGTCTCATTTTATCTGTAGCACTGTAAGCTATGACAATGAGTTGCCTTTTACTACAAAGACACCATTTTCGCATGCAAGTAACATGGTAAAGCATGGTAAAACAGGTCTCCGGCAGAAATGGTGACATAAACAAATGAATAACCATCCATAATTCAACACTATTGTGTCGGTGGACTAAATGTGCTTGATGGGATTTTTTTCTGTGTACTCTTACCTTTCAAAATAAACCGTGATGTACAGCAATGTATGCGTGTGTGTGCTGTTATTACTATAATATGTACTCCATGTCTAATAGGCATTTTCTGTTTAACTTACATAAAATTTAGCAAATACGTTCTTTATAAGCTTTCCATGGCTGCTCGAGGGTTGTAGCTTTAAACTGATGTACAATTTGTCAAGATTACTCATGTCCATTTTGATGTAATCTATTGATAAACATTGACATGTGGAAAAACAGCGCCTTAGGACGTCCGCGTCGTGGGCCCCTATTATGCATTATAAAAGGTCATATTTTGGTTTTGGAGGTCTCCAACAACAGGCTGATATGCATGCAAGGTCAAAAAACACTTTCATTGTCTTATAATATACATTTGTTTTTACCTAATTATCACAACGACTCCCATATGATTTGTTCAGCAAATCAATTGTTCCCAAACCCCTCCTTTGGTTGAGGCTAATCTGCTGTGATTGGTCTGATGGCCCAGTCTGTTGTGATTGGTCGACTGGATTTAGTGCATGACAGAGAGAAATGCCCACCACGGTTATGAAGTAGCACAAAGTATGTGAGAGCTTAATGCAGGAATGAAATAAAGCAATGCAGTTAAACATCAGCATATTACTCTACTCTTAACCTTAACCCCAAGTTATAACAATGACACACATTTAGTATTAATACACACAGTGACAAAAAGTTTAACTACTTTGAAAATTGACCGCGCCACGCGTGTGTAGGAATAGCTTTTGGTTGCCATAGTAAAGATATAGTAAAGATAAACGGCAGAGGATCGCGAGTTCAGAAACGCATTTAAATTGGTAAAGGAAGAAAAACAACATGGTTTAGGCCACAATATGTGAATTGCCCCATAAAGATTTAACCTAAGAGATGCAGAACAAGCTCTGATCTATAATAGATAAGTAATTACAAGCCAAGTCGAGTGATTACAAGGTACAAAACACTATTAAATACATATTTTGCAAACTACACAAAATGAGGCTACAATTTGTAATTACACTTACATGTTATGATCCTCCGGAGGAAAAAATGGTCCATATGAACTGTAACTGACAAAGTCCCTGCCAAAGTCTAACCAAAACATAATGGTTTATGCTGCTCTTTTATTTAATAACAAACAGTCGACGAATCCAGTGTTGCAGCGTAAGCTATTGTATCAAAAATCTAAAAAATGACAGGACCAAACATAGCACTAGGTTGGCTATACTGTGGTATTGTTGTAAAAATTAACTTTAACCCTTTATTCCTGGTGTAGATGGTACGTTATTTTCAATTATAAGTGTGTTGCCCTTTTATAATAATAATTCCTTACATTTATATAGTGCTTATTTAGACACTCAAAGCGCTTTACACAATGGGGGAATCTTCTCATCCACCACCAGTGTGCAGCATCCACCTGAATGACGCGACGGCAGCCATATTGCACCAGACCGCACACCACACAACAGCTGATTGGTGGAGAGGAGACAGTGTGATGAAACCAATTATGATATGGGAATGGTTAGGAGGCCATGATGGACAGAGGCCAGTGGGCAATTTTGGCCCGGATGCCAGGGCTAAACCTCAACTCTTTTTCAAAGGACATGCTGGGATTTTTAATGACCACAGAGAGTCAGGACCTCGGTTTAACGTCTCATCCAAAAAATGGCGCTCACTGAGCAGTATAGAGTGCCCATCAATATACTGGGGCGTTAGGACCCACACAGACCGCAAGCTGAGCGCCCCCACCAATTGTGGCAGCAACCTTGCTTTCCCATGTGGTCTTCCCTCCAGGTACTGACCAGGTACAGCCCTGCTTAGCTTCAGTGGGCGACCATGTGAGAGTTGCAAAAAGTTAGCTGCCGGCTCCCAAATATTAGCCCCATTGCAATTAATTTCCAAAGTTTTGCAATATAGATGACGTAAAAAAAAGTAGATATTTCACAGATTTGTTTGTAAAACAAGTAAGAGTCAGCTTATTATTTCACAACAAACATTGCCATAGTATTTTTAATGAACATGGGATGGGTGAAATGGACTTATTGTGAGTTTTGATGAAAATAAAAAAAAATATTAAATGGTTTAAATCATATAAATATTTTTTTTTATTTGTAGAGCATCAAAAAACTTTTATTTTGAGATAGAAACCAAAGTAACTTAAACTGGAGTTTTCAAAACATCTGGTACCTATGATGTCCAAAAAATGCTGTCTAGGCAGCTCAGTAGGTTGTGAGAACAAATACTACTGACAAATCATATCGATAAACTGATTGTCAAAAGCCTGAAACCAATGCTGGCCTCCAATACTGAGAGCTATCTATCCATCCTTGAACATGTCCTTCACCAACACCATAACAATCAATGCAACAAAAGGTAAGCTTCCCTTGCAGATTTATCTTTGTAAAAGTTATAATGAAGCTCCAAGATTGTTTTCTTCTTTCATATCAGCACTTTTGAACACTAATCAAAAAGTCTGTCTGTCCATTAATCGCTCTCTAAAGTTTCTTTGCTTCAATTAACTGTCCTGCCTCCAAAGATTTTGCGGAGTGTAATTGGTCTCAGCTCAACTGCCTTTCCGAATTCATCAAATAAAATAGCAGGATGAAAATCATTTATGGAAATTCACAGCATGTCCGTTCTTTTAGCTGTCAAGCCCAACTTCTCATCCGTGTGCATGTTTGATAAGTGAAAATGTCACAGAACATCTTCCTAGATCATTTTAGTGTGGTAGCTATGCTCTCTGTGGAGAGGAAACTTTCAAGCATTATGTTTCCAGACAGCGAGACAGTTCTTGTTGTAGTCTGGAGAGTGCTTTTGCAGAAGGACATCTCTGACAGACTGTCCGTGTGAGATAGCTGCTGAATGGCCCTGGCTGCGTGTGCGACTCCCAGGGGCCTGTCACTCTTTCCCAGCTCCTCCGTGACATGTTTTGCCTGTTCCTCTGGGATAGCCGACCAACAGCTCTGCAAGATTACAGAGACCACACAGCAGGAATAAATACACTTTTTATCTTATCACAGAGGCTTTAAATCCAATGATAAAGCTGTTTTAATGTAGCTTTTTTCACCTGTATGTACACTCAACGAAAAATCTAAATGCAATACTTTTGTTTTTGCTCACATTTTTATGAGCTGAAAGATAAAAAGCTTTTCTATTTACACAAAAGGTCTATTTATCTCCAAAATTGTTCACACATTTGACTAAATCTGTGTTGGTGAGCACTTTTGTGCTGAGACAATCCATCCACCTCACAGGTGTGGCATATCAAGATGCTGATTAGACATCATGATTATTGCACAGGTATGCCTTAGGCTGGCCACAATAAAGGACACTCTAAAATGTGCACAACACATTGTATAATATATAAAAAACAATATCATAGATGGCGTACATTTTAAAAGAGCATGCAGTTGTCATTCTGACTGCAGGAATATCCACCAGAGCTAATTATTTCGATACCAGTGCTAAATTGATACTTTGAAAATTATACCCGTGCTAACTGGTAACTGAACTGATACTTTTTGAGCAACAAAATTATGGTTAATGACTCTAGAAAAATATTTAATTTGACAAAAATATATATATTTTAATTATTTCAACTGGACAATAAAATTAAAGTTTAAAGTATACATCAATTCATATTTTATATATTTGAATTTAACTGGCTGACGCAGTGGCACAGTAGGTAGTGCTGTCGCCTCACAGCAAGAAGGTCACTGATTAGAGCCTCGGCTGGGTCAGCTGGTGTTTCTGTATGGAGTTTGCATGTTCTCCCTGTGTTCGCATGGGTTTCCTCCGGATGCTCCGGTTTCCCCCACGGTCCAAAGAGATGCAGTACAGGTGAATTGGGTTGGTTAAATCATCTGTAGTGTATGAATGGGAATGAGAGTGTATGGATGTTTTTCAGAGATGGGTTGCAGCTGGAAGGTCATCCCCTGCGTAAAACATGTACTGGATAAGTTGGTGGTTCGTTTTGCTGTGGTGACCCCAGATTAATAAAGGGACTAAGCCAAAAAGAAAATGAATGAATTTAACTTCATTTATATAATTCTTTGGATCATTTTTGTTAGCATGAATTTAAGATTTACATTATGCAATTAACATTACATTAGCTTACTGCTAGCCTGTGGAAGGCTGTCATCAAAATCAGGAAACACCTTTTTTCTAGGGTTGAGGCTTGTGACTACGTTTACATGGACATCAGTAATGTAATGATTTGCCTTAATCTGAATAAGACAATAATATGCTTAGGATGTTTACATAAGTAACTTTTTGAATGTTTGTTTCGTGATGCCTTTCACATGTTATAGCACACCACGCTATTCCTTTTTCCTCTGGAGTTTTATATAATTTTGGGGGTTTCATTTTTAATTTTTCAGTTCGGCAGTTTCACTTTCATTCACCAACATATTGTTCATGCCCTGTGACAAACTGAGGTATTGGATGCAAATTAAGTAAGGACTGGTGGATGTGTGTTGTTTTATTGGAATTGATAAAACCTCCGCATTTCATCACATGGGTGTCTGTGGTCCTTTAAGGTAATCAAAAATTGCTGTTTTTTATGGTAGACTCTAATCGGAGTACTGGTGTCCATGTACACATACAGTACTTAGATTATGTCGCAAGCTGTCAAAGACATCATTCCTCTGCCTTTTAGTTGATTCCATGTGCATTTAAATGTTTAAATGGCCTGTGCTGATTTTAAGTCATTTGAGCAACATGGGGTGGAAAGTGACGTCACACAGTCAAAAAAATAATGCTTAATATCTCAGACCCCAAACCAGCATAAACGCTCGTTTTTGCGGCACAAATCAGTACAAACGTAGCACAAATGAATGGCATAGTTTTGGGGTTTATTTGTTTTTATGGGGTGCCAACTTCACAGAGGTTGTTCGAGTGTCAGAATGTTGTGGGACTGCTGTACAGGAGTTATTATTAGGAATTATAGGTCGCAAAATTTTTGAAATTTTGATTGATGATCCTAGTGAACTGAACAGACATTTTATTAACGGTTGCTTTACTATGGAGACATGTTAATACGCAGCTGTCAATCACTTTGGTGGGCGGGGGGACCGCACTCCTACGTCAAGTTGTGGTCAGTCTCAAAACAGATCTAATTGGTCCACCGTTTTTATGTTGTTTTTATGTTGTTAAAAAAAAGGACTGGGTGTGTTTATATCACCCCAATAGGACGGTCTATACACTATACCTACACATATGTCTGTCCAAACAGCTTGAGAAGTAGATTTTTCACCATAGGTGTCCTTTAACACACCTATAGCATTATGAGGATAGAAATGGCCAGTGTAGAGCAAGGCAGCGAGTCACTAGTTAGCCGATGTGTTGTGGCTGCTAGAATACAGGATGGGTGATGAAAGCCATGCCAGACTCATTAGCAGCTTTTTTCTCCATTTGGTGCATGACTAATAGAGCTCCCTCAAATTACCCAGGCACAATGCAAAGACTTCCGTGCAAAATGATCTTCCCTCGCTTTGAAAAAATTTCCAACCCTTAACAGTGGAGCAGTGCTGTTAGTGAAATGGAGATAGACTGTTGTGGTAAATACCTTTCAAGTCAGGTATTAGAGACTGATTGAAGACTGACAGTACAAGCTCTTGAACAGTAATCCATTTTATTTTCCGTGACACTCTCCATCTGCACGCTAAAATGAAATGGTGTGGGAGGACAAGGAAAGCATGCATCAGGTGTACTTGGTTGCTTGAGACTACTTTAAAAGGCCAGACAGATAAATTGAACATTGGGTCAAGGTTCAGACTGCAGTGTTTTTTTTTAGACAACTTTGTCATATAATGTGATTTTGACTGCTAAATGATGGTCTTGTTGTGGATGAGAAACATGTCAGGCTACATTTTGCTTCCAATTGTTAACCAATTAATAATGTATGTGATGTCACTGAGAATTCTGGAATACTTACAGACTTCTGAAAATAAAACACCCAAATTCAGTCATAACGTTAGTAAACTGTGTGGCATGGTGGCTCAGTGGTTAGCACTGTCGCCTTACAGCAAGAAGGTCGCTGGTTCGAGTCCCGCCTGGGCCAGCTGGCATTTCTGTATGGAGTTTGCATGTTCTCCTTGTGTTAGCGTGGGTATCCTCCGGGTGCTCCGGTTTCCCCCACAGTCCAAAGACATGAGTTATAAATTTGTGAGTGCATGTGTGAATCTATGGATGTTTTCCAGTATTTGGTTGCTGGATTAGTTGGCGGTTCATTCCTTTGTGACGACCCCTGATAAAATAAAGAGACTAAGCTAAAGGAAAATGAACGAATGAATGTTACTAAAGCTCAACAAACCTTTTCTGAAATAATTAAACCTAATTTCTCTTTTGTTTCATTATATTTGAAAGCTGTGCATGCAATCCCGTTGGTCAACATCACAGATGGAAATCTTTGTGGAGAAACGTCCTGTTGTCCATTCTCATGTTTATATTAATGTATCACCCTACAGTACACCAGACTGTGCCAAAATCAAAATATTTTTAGCAAAACACTTTCAGGCTTGTCGTGAGCTGTATTCACACTACAATATATGTTATGCTTATATAGAAGTCATACTTTTTTTCCCATTTTCCCCTAAAGCTCTGATGGATTTTTACACATGTATACAAAATCCAAAACTGAACTCCACTAAAAATAGAATTTGTTGCCATAGATACCAGACATGTAGCAATCTGATTCTCAGACAAGGTTTCTACAGGCTAGCATATGTTAGCTAGATGTTAGCTAATGGTAGCTGTTTTAACAATTAAAAAAACAATAACTTTGTCCAATTTATGTGTGACAATTCTGATGACCAGAACTGATGATCTTTCAAAATATAGGATTGATTGATTGATTGATTGATTGATTGATTGATTGATTGATTGATTGATTGAACTATCCATTACTAGGCCTCTGCACTGCAACAGGTAGTCATTTATCAGGCTGTCCGATTATCAAAATCACTCCAGTGCACTAATTCATTCAAATTTCAACTCTCTAAAAATTATCCAAATATGTTTGTTTTCTTCGGTCTCATGATCTAACATTCTCTCTTGATCATTCCCAACAATTGATACAAGAATTGATAGTGATATCCCAAATGATAGGACATCAAGCTACTTTAAAAAAAAAAAATGAATATACAGATTAATAACATACAATTGGGGCATAGAAAATCCAGCATTGGGGGTATATTCATTTTAAATGAATGTCTTCGTGAAGTTTATGTATAGACAAATTTCGAGAGGATCATGTGCCGATTGTTCTCAGCTGTTCCAGCATCAGCTTATGATCAATTATCCAATCAGATGATTCCTAACTCACTACAAATAACCAGAGTTTTCTTATCTCAATATCTTTGACTTGAAGAACACCCCCCCCCCCCCACTCAAATACACCCACCCACCCCTACTTCCTTTTTAGATGGGCGACACGACAGCCCAGTGATTAGCACTGTTGCCTCACAGCAAGAATGTCTCTGGTTTATCCCCGGATCCCCAGTCCAAATAACACACATCCTAATAAATTGAACACACACAATTGATACAATAGTCAAGCTCTTAGCAAGTACACCACTCCTCAGTCATCCATATCCATCATTTAGCTAGAATAACCCGGGGGAGTTAATCAAGATCTACCTGAGCTCAAACTCCCATCTCACCCTGCAAACGGGAGGGAGCCCCGGGTTCGAGGATCTTATAAGCTCAGGACTCCCTCCTGGGACAGCATGCCAAACAAGCTTTTATTATCAATCATCAGCTAAGTGTGAACTCTTGAATTAATAATAAACATTGTGATAACTAGGTTTTATGTTGTCGTATTCTGTTGTTCATTTGACTTGTTTATAATTTGAATTTGTATTTATATTGGTTTATCTGTAGGCCTGTAACATCTGGCAAAGGGACTACCAATATAAACTAGCCTTTGGGTTAATTTGGGTGCATTTATGTTATGAGGAATGTTGATTAATGTACACTGTCCATTGGTGAAATAAACAAATAAACTAATGTTCTAATGCTGCGGTCACACTAGAGTTTTAGCTTGCGAAATTCTGTCATACAATGCTGCGAAAAGGGGCGGGATTAAACAAGATGGTTAGACATTTAAAAAAAGTGAGCGAGTTGTTCATATTTTCAAATTTCTATAATGGGAGTTCATGTTTTGATCTTTGATTGGTTTCACGCAGTCACGTAATGCAATTTTGCAGGTCAGGGTTCACCAAGCTTGAACTTTGCAATGCAGTGAACTGCTAAACTTGTATAACAAGCTTGCGTTTCTGGTCTGTCACATTCACATACATGCATATGAATTAAGTCTATGGGGCAAAAAGAGCATTATGAGCGCAACTTAAAACTGGAAAAACGTCTCGGTAACACTTTATAATAACTACACACTATGAACCATTTATTAAGCATTAGCAAATAGTGAATTCATTATCTGTTAAGCATTTACTCTACATGAATAAGCGTTAGTAAGTAGTTTATAACTGTAGCTACAAATCCTGTATTAATTGATTTATAACCACATTTATAATGTGCTTAATAACTACTTTCATACTTTTTTATTAATGATTTATTTTTCATTACTAAATTAAGTATTGCTTTATTTACAAACAGTTTGTATTTAAGAGTAGTTTGTGCTTTTTAAGATAATTCAGAATGGGATAGTAAATGATTAATAAACTATTAAAATCAACATTTATATATCATATTATTCAGGCATATCATAATGGTTACTATGTATGTTAATAAATGCTTTGTTAACTTCATGCAGCTTTTTGACCTAATCTAAAGTGAGGACTATTTATGCTTTATAAATCCCATATAAATGACATATAAAGGCTTAGTATCCAATAAATAATAGTCTTTGCAATCTAAAATTTCTATAAAGTTTAAACATTACTGAGTAACAGGAGTGTCAAAATACAACATAAAATTGGATAAAACAACAACAATATAATAATTTAACGATATAATACGATGAAATGTTTAAACTGTACAATAATTTTATTTTAGATAAGGTTGCAAAGATTTGTTTTTAATTTGATTCAGTTTAATTTGCATATCTTCAAAGGAATATAAATTAATAATGTCATTTATGTTCCTTTTTCCTATTTAGAATTTAACTAAGCCTTATATTGACATTTATAAGGGATTTATAAAGCATAAATAGTCCTCACTTTAAATTAGGTCACAAAACTGCATGAAGTTGAGTTAATAAAGCATTTATTAACATACAAATTAACTATTAGTACTGTATATGCCTGAATAATAAGAATTATAAATGTTATTTTAATAGTTTATTAATCATTTACTAACTCATTTTGAATTATCTTAAAAAACAACCAACAATGCTTAAATAACTGGTTTGTTAATAATGTAATACTTAATTTAGTAATGAAAAATAAATCATTAAAGTATGAAAGTACAGTTGTTAAGCACATTATAAATGTGGTTATAAATCAAGAATACATCATTTGTAGCTGCAGTTATAAACTGCTTACTAACGCTTATTAATGTAGAGTTAATGCTTAACAGATAATGAATTCACTATTTGCTAATGCTTAATAAATGGTTCATAGTGTGTAGTTATTATAAAGTGTTACCAACGTCTCTTTGTGTTTTTTGAATACCAGGTCAGGAGTGATATCACATTGTTAAAAAAATAAATAAAAATCATTTTCACAAGTCATGTCTTTGTAGGTTACGATAATAGTATCCTTTCCAAAAAAAAATTTTTTGCCTCATAAACACTGTGGATGTGTAATTGTATATCCAAATTGCAATCAAATGTTTCTGTTTGTAGATTAAAAAAATGTGTGGAAAAAGTGTGAAAATGGCAGGTCAGATATGCACTCAGATAATCAGTCCTAAACAAAGTGGTTTCAGCCTAGTTGTAGACAATTTGTGGATTGTTTCTCTTGTGGTGAGAAAGCAATCTAAACCACAGTTGTTTGGATGAACATTTTGGAATGACTGTTCAAAATAAATCAAAAACTGATTAGAACATGATTTTCCTCAAAATTATTAAATAATATAATGACAGAAGAAATTGACAGAATGAAAAATATGTAATCATAAAAACAGGCTGTTTTACATTCATCTGACAAATGAGTGATATGAGTGAAACCCTGAATCATACATAGGTGAAAGTGCACATGAGATATTTTAATTTGTTCAGAAATATTCCCCTGTTAAAGTCAACCGAACCAAGAACAAACATGGTACTTCCTGTTTTGGAAAAACGCCAAAGATCCACAGGTGTGAAAATACTGTAAAAGGACAAGATATCTTATCATCAATGTGTGCACAACACTGAGAGAAACATCTTAACAATATAATATCACATTATCAAGGCTCTAGGCTCTTGTGTTGCTCCTACATCCCATTTACAAGAAGTAAAATCATTAAGATACATGTGAAAGATGATTTAGTTTTTTGATATTGTTTATTGTTTAAAAAAAAATAAAAAATACATACACAAAATACACAATATGTTTTCTTTCTTTTTTCTATTCTGCAATGTAACAAAGCATACAACCAGTTACAAATTCTGTAGCTATTGCATATAATATGTGTAGCCTTTGTACAATGTTCATCTTTTTCAATTCAATTCATCTTTATTTGTATAGCGCTTATACAATGTAGATTGTGTCAAAGCAGCTTCACATGGAAGTTTATAGTGAATTGAAACAGTGTCAGTTCAGTTTTCAGTGTTTAAGTTCAGTTCAGTTTAGCTCAGTTCAGTGTGGTTTAATAATCACTACTGAGAGTCCAAACACTGAGAAGCAATTCCATCGATATGCAGCTCTACAGATCCCGAACCATGCAAGCCAGTGGTGACAGCGGCGAGGAAAAAACTTCACCAATTGAAGAACTTCACGAAAGTGAAGAATTTAAAAAACCTCGAGAGAAACCAGGCTCAGTTGGGCACGACCATTTCTCCAATGTCCATCGGAAAACTTGGGGGAAAATTGACCTGGTCATACATTGTGAAGTTGCACCACTTCCACAAGCATCTTCTTATGGAATGAGTAAAGAACAAATTCTCTCATTCATTTGCAACATGGAAAACTGTACATTTTGGGAATCCAAATATAAAATATAAAATATAAAATATAACTGGAAACTGTTCGTGCCAGTTATAAACAGAGATGCATAAAGTACTAGAGACCCAGACTTAAGTAAAAGTACAAGTGCTCTATCAAAAAAGTGACTTGAGTAGAAGTTGAAGTGCTTTTTAAGACAAACACAAACACAAAAAAAAAAACACAAACATATGTATTTAAACATGTAGTTCTTTATTTATATACATACATATGCATTTAAACACTCAAAATATACTTAAACATTCAAATATTTACATTACAAAATAATAGTTTACATCAAAATAAACACTGACATGTGTTCTGCTGAAGCATTCCCAATTTCAAACATTTACAAAAGGTAAGGAATAAACCCTCTCTGTACCTCTGGAGATGGCCGGTCCTCAGTGCCGCATCCTGTGTCTGCATCTGTGCAGCTGCTGGTGTCTCTGGAGCAGTGCTGGTCATTCCACCTCATCTTCTTTTGTGACAAATTTCAGCATTGAACCTACAGAATACAGAAGAAATTAGAAAAGAAAACACATGACATACACATTATAAAAAAAAAAACACACATTAAAACAATGAGCTAGTCAAGGAGTCTTTATAATGTGTCTAAACTACAGCCACAATGTGGATTTAATTTGCACTATAATCTATGGTGACAAACACTGACCCTTGCTGTAAATCAAATACTTTTGTGGTTTTTAGGAATTAAAAAGTGAATTAAAATGAGTGTATTTTTAAACAAAAACTGTAACATTTAGAAAACAAAATCATCAATAATGAATGTATGCAATAAAAATGGTTTATGGTCTGTGGCTTACAATAATTTGACTCATTTTATATTATTGATCTTTCAGAAATCACAGAATGAGTCAGTTTTGTTATTTCATATGGTAATGTACAAAAATAAAAAAACGGCATATTAAAAACACACAAATCCACTGATATAAAGACTAAAGAGACTTTATTGTCATTGCAGTGATACAAGCAATAACAACAGCTGCAATCAAAAATGTATAGAAACAGACAAAACAATAAACAATGATAACTGCAAAAAATTATATAATATCTAATTATATAATATAATAACTATATAATAATAAATAATACATACAGTGAATTCATTGTGCAAGGTATATGTACTGTATATAGCTGCTGTGCAAACTGCATATATATGTACTGTATATAGCTGCTGTGCAAAATGTCCTTTCGTAGACTAGTTTAAGCACAATGCAGAGCCGCAAAGCAAGAAACAGAACGTAAACAACAACAAATAAGGCAGATTGGTGCAGTTGTGGAGAAGTTTAAATGTTAGCCTCACTAATTTACTTGAACAACCAAAATATGTTTTCCAGATTTGTGGATATAAGTTACCTGAAAGTGATGCACACGATCATCTTGTACTGTATTCCTCTTCTCGGCTCCAGACTGCTGTTGTCTTTTCCCGGGCATAGATCTGCAACTTGCATCAATTATTATAATTACATGCTGCTAGCAGCCACAACAATAAGTGGACCGGACCGCGTCGCGCACATGCGTCTATGCTCGTACACGGAAAAAACAATACTCCAGTAGAATACAGATACAGCCTTTTAGTACTTAAGTACAGTAGTGAAGTAGTTCTACTTTGTTACTATACATCTCTGGTTATAAATATCAGAAATATAAATATGTAACAAAATTAAGCATACAATAAGCTGAGCCATATGAGTTATCATCCACTTTCTCTCTCACAAAACATAACCCTTGCTTTCAGGACATTCTAAAATTCCTAACATAGATTAACACATCAAGATAGTGTTTTTAAAATCAGTAAACACATCATTATAAATCATAATACATAATAAGTATATGACTGATTTACAGGTTTTTCAGATTTGGAAATGCAAGGCGTGCATCTTGGGTTGACTTTTTATATAGAGAAAACTGGTGCCAGAGGGATGCGTTTTTATTTTTTATTATTATTTTTTTTTGTTTGTTTCTAAGCAACCCCAGAATCGGCTGTTTGTCAGTCTAGCACAAATGCTCTAAAATTTGGTTTCCATTCATATTACTGGACAATGGAAAATATATATATATTTTTTTCTAATTCAGGGGTTCAGATCGCTCCTGCAAAAACACAAGGTTTCCAGGGTGCAAACAGTGCACAGAACATTCACTCCTAATAGAAAGCAAGTTTAAAAAGACCCCTCTCACTGCATAACAAAAATCTTTTCTGCAATGATGGTAATAGTGGTGTTATAAATAAACAGTAACAAGTAATCAAATGAGTTACTTTTCCCCCCCGTTACAACATCGTTACCATTACTGACAATAAAATGTGCTTCACTATAATTAAGAACACTGAAGGGGTTTTCATGCAAGCAGCATCTTTTGGAACAGCATGTGTTCGGGGCTGGGGTGTGGCACATAACCAACCAGTGATGATGATTGGTTTGTCTGTGAACGTGGTGTGACTGAGAATGTGATGATTGGCTTAGACAAAGTACATTTCCATTGTTTGCCAATCAGAGGCAGAATAGTGCGGGTTCACACACAAGCACATGCACAGTCAGGGACACACACCAACGACCAGGAGTCAAAAAGATGGCAAATTCAACAAGTCCAAAGGTAACTTTTGCAAACTGGAAATATAAGCACTCGTTTTCCTCGTTGAAGTGAAATAAGCACATGCTGCCGTTGTCTCTCATATTGTCCAACAACAACATTTAAATAGTGTAGATTAGTGTACAATGTTTTATATTTATTTTATAGACACTGAATTTTTTAGATTAGATTATTAGATGAATTTGATTTTTTTAAGTAATGCAATAGTTATTTTGTTGGTATTTAGTTACTTTTAAAATTATGTAACTCAGTTGCTATTTGTGAGAATTAACTAGTAACTACAGTATAACTAATTACTCTTTTAAAGGAATGTGCCCAACACTGGTGTTCTGTGTGATTAGTGACTAAAAATGACTTGTTAATATGACTAAAATAATTTAGTAATACTAAATTAATTAATTAATTAATTCATTTTCTTTTCAGCTTAGTCCCTTTATTAATCTGGGGTCGCCACAGTGGAATGAACCGCCAACTTATCCAGCATATGTTTAACACCGTGGATGTCCTTTCAGCTGCAACCCATCACTGGGAAACATCCATACACTCTCATTCACACACATACATTATGGTCAATTTAGCTTACCCAATTCAACTATAGACCAATTACCAACCTACATCACACATGATGTCACATGGGTCACCGGTTGCAGAAAAAGGCCGGCTGCAATAGCAAACATGTCGTGTTTTGCGGTCGGATGCCAAATTCGAAAGCTAAAAGATTGACAACTTAACTTTTACTATACACCACACTGCTTTTAATGCCGACTGCAGATGTCTTTGGCTAAAAGGGAGCTGAATGAAGTGACGACCTAATTATAAATGCTCGACTCTGCAGTTCTCATGTTATATCAGGGAAGTTCACGCTATGCTGCAGCAATGATTTCGGCAAAACAGTTACATTTGGTTAATTAAACTGCGGACACTGAATGCTGTGAATGAAACGTGAAAGTGTAAGTTATTAAAGTTGGTTTTATATTCACACATTCATTCAGTGACAACTTGTGACACACTCCCTTTACTGTTTACCATGGCACTTTGAGTATTCGCTCTGAAATAACATGCAAGTGTGACTTGAAAACAACATTAACACTGTTTATTTGACTGAACAATGTTGTACTTTTATAGTCATTGGCTGCTAATATGATTTCGCTATTTAGAGTTTGCAAATAATACTTTTATGAAATTATATTATTAAAGAGAAAGTCTGAATGTGCGAATATAAAACCAACTTTACCTTTATGTGTAAGTTTACATACCCTGCTGTAAGTTCAGGTGTAGTTCGCTGTCAGAATGCAGTTGTTCTGCTTGTTGATGATCACCCTGGCCTTGTATAACATTAGCTCCGCCTCTATTTCCTTGTCTTTGGCTCAGCAGAACCTCGGTTTTAAGCACTACATAGTTTTGAATCTGGTAATCAGGGAACATTATTTCTTGCACATGACCACACAAAACACAATTGTTGGCATCCAAACACTTGTAGGCTTTTAACTTCTCTCTTGTAAAATCCCTTGGAGCTTCAATGAGATTTTATATTTGGGGCTGGATGCTTGGTCATTTCGTCTTATCCAATATCCATTGGGAGGGTGCTATCGCAAATGGACCTGTCAGACGAACGCCGCTCACTTTAACATTAATTTTGCCAAATCACTGTGCTTATCACTGGGTGACAAGCTGTTATAATACGCTGAAAGCATTATGTAAATAATATATATGTAATATGTAATTAATCTAACTGGTTTCTAAGACAACAACAAACTCTGTACCGCATCGGATGTCATTCCCTCACTGTAAATGCTAGCACTCCTGTTTTTTTTCTGCCACCTCCCTGCGCGCGCATCCTGAATGTTTACAAACATAGTAATTGGTCTATACCGCATGTCTTTGGACTTGTAGGGGAAACCGGAGCATCCGGAGAAAACCCACACGAACAGGGGGAGAACATGCAAACTCCACACAGAAATGCCAACTGACCCAGCCAAGGCTCGAACCAGTGACCTTTTTTCTGTGAGGCAATTATGCTGCCCATTGAGCCACCATTCTAAATTAATATCTGGCATAATTATAAGAATAATTAAAATATCTTTCCATCTTGCTAACCTTTTTGTGTTGCCACCTGGCAATCACCTAGTTCTCCTATATGTGTGCAGCGGCCCTGATTGTCACCATTAATGGCTTGGAAAAGAGTGAGTTTCAGAACATCTTGTCATTTAGGCCAATAATCACAATGATTTAATTCTACTATATTCTCCTTATGTCTAAAAAAGAAAGGGTGATTGAAGACTCCAATTATCACACCAACCTGATTTCCCTCTATTAAGTTGAAAAAAAAAGATCTCTCTTCTTTGTGTTTTTGGCTTCATCCCTTATGGCTCGATATGAGGCAGGCACAATATCTTAAGCCCAATCCCTGCTGCTTTATCACATAGCCACAATCCAAGTCAAATAAGACTAACAATTATAACAGAACATATTGCACAATAAAGCTGATAAAAACTCTGAAGACATTTGAGAGCGTTTGGGTCTCTGTGCATCAGGTTGCAAAGAAAGACATGTAGATAACCCTATTCACAAGAGAGACAGGAAAGCAAGGGCATCTTAAATGCCTGTTTACTAGAGATGTGATCGCTGTGATAGAATTTATGGATAGGATTTCCTTTTCTCTTTTATCTGTTGTGATGAGTTGTGTTAAAAAAAAAGAGAGAGTAGGCAGAGAGAGCAAAGCCGTCTAGTCTGGGAGTTGGACGTGATCCACGCTATGATTCATGTTCATTGTCCGGTCTAAATGCGCGAGACTCTTTAATTAAAGTGTTGCATATGCTTCCAAATCCAACAGGTCAACGGGCTCTCAGATCTCTCCAGAGCAAATCAGAGACAAAACACTGCTCGGATTTACAGCTTTTCTTTGTAGTGTACAACAAGTTTAGAAACTAATTGTTTCACACATCACAAGTGGGAAGCGCACATCATTCGGAACCCATAATAACAAGTTTTGCAATGTTCAAGCAAGCAGATTGACAAAAAATGTAGTGGAAAAAACTAGGCTTTGTATACATGAGCTGATTAAAGATTGGCTTTGCGAATGTTTAACAATTTGGGGTTTTTTTTCTTGCATTAACATGCACTTTCATTGTCAAGTTTGGTCAGTAGATCAGAAATAGGTGGAATTTTTTTGGCTGTTCTGTGGCTAACTGTGCAAAACAGTTTTATATTTGCATTTGGATATGTGGTCAAAAGTTAACAAGCTCAAAACTTTTATTTATTTATTTATTTATTTATTTATTTAAACAAATATATATAGCATCATACTCTACTGATCTGATTGTCATATATACCAGATGTAAACTAGACAAAGGTCCTGGAATCAAGTACTACATTTGTAGGATTAATTTAATTCCAACTTAATCTATGCTGCTTGGCACTTTTGAATTCCATTGACTTTCATTGTATTGTATCATCTGTTGAACTGCATCTCAATCATCACAAATACTGGAGAATACCTAAGATCCTCACAGAAATCAGTCAAGATTGGTGAAGAAAAATCATGGTTTGGGGTTACATTCAGTATGGGGGTGTGTGAGAGATCTACAGAGTGGATGGCAACGTCAACAGCCTGAGGTTTCAAGACATTTGTGCTGCCCATTACATTACACTACACACCACAGCAGAGGAAAATTTCTCCAGCAACTCCTTCACATACTTCAGCTTCCACATCAAAGTTCCTGAAAGCAAAGTAGGTAAAAGGTGCTCCAGGATTGGCCAGCCTAGTCACCAGACATTAACATTATTGAACATGTCTGATGTCAGATGAAGGAGGAGGCATTGAAGTTGAAACCAAAGAATTTTGATGAACACTGGGAGTTCTGCAAGAACGCTTTCTTTGCCGTTCCATCTGAATTTATTAATATGTTATTTGAGTCGATGCAGAGACATGTGGATTCAGGCCTACATAGCATGTGAGCCACTAATTTGAAGAACTGTATGAAAACAGTACAAGACCCCAATGGATGTGACTAGCATCCCCTATGTAAGGGTCCAATTAAATGAGATTCATAAACAGGCTCCACTACATGGTGCTCCAAATCTACTGTGTGTTGATTATTGCAACTGTCAATAGCACAGTTATTAATTATTAGAGATTTGATATCACATTGTGGTACATGCATAGTACTGTACATCCCAAACCAACAATACTTGATTACATAGGAGTGTGAGCACTGTTAAAATATTGCTCAAATAGTACAAAAAATAAAAAAACTAAATATAAAAAAGTTCACTAAAACTAATTGCAGTCACAGCCAAGAGAAATAATCCATATATCCTGCTGAGCTTCAGAAGATTCTTCCCTGTTATCTTACCAAGCCAATTACATATTTTCCTTAAAAGATTTCACTAGATTTCACAACAGTCTGTCTATCATCCTGATAAGCAATACAAATTTATGAATTAAAATGCATTGTACGGTCCAATATGGCTGTCTAATATTGCATAGTTCAAATGTGTGTCCAATCATTATGGCTTAATTGTCTCAACATTTATTCTCAATTCAATTCATCTTTATTTCTTTAGCACTTTTACAATGTAGATGTTTCAAAGAAGCTTAACAAAAGTTCTTGTAAATGGAAATTGAAACTGTCAGTCCAGTTTTCAATTGGTTACAACACAAACAACTGAA
The DNA here is from genome assembly GCA_903798205.1 of Danio tinwini. NCBI lineage: Eukaryota > Metazoa > Chordata > Actinopteri > Cypriniformes > Danionidae > Danio > Danio tinwini. The sequence goes on along the minus strand of CAIGQZ010032903.1, from coordinate 8,121,227 downwards.
GAAACGCGCAACAAATTGGTCACAACATAAACAACTTAAAAAACGAGCAGCAAATTGGTTACAACACTGGATGTGTTATTATGCTGTGACTTTGAAAGGTGAGTTTATTTTAATATCTTGATTACACAACATAATAAACCATAACAACACATATCTATGATAATAACACATCCACATCTTAACAGGGTCCGTCATGTTTTTGGGTGTTCTAGAAACATTTCCGTTGTGTTACCTGGATATTTGCAAGTGTTGTGAACAATGTGCAGCCGTTTCTTCAGTTTGTGACCAATTTGCTGCGCATTTCTTTCGTTGTTTGTGTTGTGACCAATTTGCAACATGTGTGCTGTCAAATTGATGAAGATCGTTTCTTTATTTGCTGGTGTTTTTTGTAATTGCATGTGCTTTCTTAAATTGCAGCGCGTTAAGCTCTCTCGGCCACTGTAGGTGTGTAATGTAATGGGCAGCACAAATGCCTTGATACCTCAGGCTATTGATGTTGCAATCCACTCTGCAGATCTGTTGCACTACCCCATACTAAATGTAACCCCAAACCATGTTTTTTCTTCACCAATCTTGACTGATTTCTGTGAGGATTGTGGGTCTATGTGGGCTCCAATATGTCTTCTGCAGTATTTGTGATGATTAAGATGTTCAACAACAAAAATCAACCATTTGCCACTTTTCCAATTGATCAACTAGAAGTCAAGTTATTATTTGTTCCTCATACAACTGGGATCGACGACAAGACTTTTGTCAGATAGTGTATTTGCCATCATTTTCTTTTTGTTATGTCAGATAGTGAATCTCCATTGTTTATACAATGCATGTCTGCGCAATGGCCAGTGCGCCACACTGTAAAAAAAATCAGTTAATTATTTGTTAACGTATTTTGTGATTTACAAGTGTTTTCCTTTTTTTTAGGTTGTAAATTACATTATAGGACCTTGATCTCTGCTCTGTCGACTTTTGATGTTGAAAAATGAACTCACAGTCACAGTTTGACAAAGTGACTTTTATTGACATTTTACATATGTCGACCAACCAGAACAGATAATAATATCTTTATAGGGCTTCTGGGGCTTCAATGGCTTTTCGGTTAGAAGTAAATTGCCACCTGTTGCTTTGGCAGCGCTTCATAGGGCTTTTTCGCATTTTCATGTTTGAGATTTTAAAGATTTTTCTTTAAAAATGAAAAATTATTGTGTGCGTGTGGATGTGGCCTTAGTCTAACTCTGAGTGCTCTAGTTTATTGTGAGCTGTTGTCTGCCTCCATCTGCACCTCTGGGTCAAAGCTCATAGCCCTCACTGTCTGTGCAGGTTCTTCTCTGAAGTACACATTTCACAGTGAACAAAGCCAAAACCGCGGGTCTTATTGCCTGCAGACACTAGTTAACAAAACACAAGCACAAAGAAAACTCCAGACACAATCAGAGCTATCAGAAAGTAATTTGTTCCCAGACCTATTGTCGACTCAATAGAGTTGACTCTCTTCCTTTCTCTCTCTCTCTCTCTCTCTCTCTCTCTCTCTCTCTCTCTCTCTCTGACAAAGAATCAGCCTATGTTTCTGATATTTAAAAAAAAAAAGTTGTTCAGTCAATTCTCGTACACTCGTACACATGCTTATTCCATTGACCCTTTCATTAAATGAGATTCAAGCCATTAGGCATTTAATTATCATCTTATTAAGCTTTCAAAGTCACTTTCTCTATGAATTAAACCGTATGACTTTACTGATCGACAAATGTGCACATGGCTAGTCAAGCAGGAAAATGTTGGCTAAAAGTTTTGTTAAAACTCATTCAGTCAAATTAATTTGGTTTAATGTCATGCTGTCATCATCTGCCCAGATTCCTTTATTTGTGAGGAGCAAAAGTAAACCGAGCTTCTTATTTCCTAATATTATAATTAGGAGGGTTGTAACGGTAGCAGTATGCAAATGTACAAATAACCACTTTAAATGTTCGAGTTTTAGGTTGAGCTGTTAAGCCACAGGTCTGATTACAGATCTCAAACAACAAATAAGCTCTTCGTCTGTTTATCTTCTTATTAAGCTCAGAGTAATGAGCTCTTGCCTGAAGGAAAACACGTCTGGAGTTTTATGCTTAATCTTATTGAACTTCTTCAGTTTTGGAGAGGTACATTCAATGGATATATGTAGTCACATCCTGGAAACATGATTTCAAACAAGGATAGTTAATTTGGTTATAAGCAAAGGGAAATCCAATCAATAAATGTAAAAGTACATTTAAAGCATGGATGTTTAAGATCAGCCCTTTGTAAACCTTTCTTTGTCATTTAAATTTGTAATTTGCTGTAATTGACTTTGCTTGGCTTGGCTTGGTTAAAATTATAAATTCATGGCTTGAGGTTTGCATTTATGGTCTTGTTTGATCCAGTTTATAAGGTCTCTTAGTCACCAGAGATGTATAGTAACGAAGTAGAACTACTTTATTACTGTACTTAAGTACTAAAAGGCTGTATCTGTATTCTACTGGAGTATTGTTTTTTTCTCCTACTTCTACTTTTACTTCAGTACATATTTTCGATGAGCTTAATACTTTTACTCCAGTAGATTTTTTATGTGTTGCATAGTTACTCGTTACAATTATGAAAATGTTACGAATCAATCAGAATCAGAATCAGTTTTATTGCCAAGTGTGCTTCACACACACAAGTAATTTTCATTTGGCAACAGAAGCTTCCAGTGTACATAAAGTGACAAGTGAACACAAAATTAAATACAAGAAAGAAAAGGCAATAAACATTAAACGGAGATGCAGTCAGTCAAAAAGATCTGGATGTTGAATTGTATGTACAGATATGCTGTAAATATACTGGTTATAAGGTGCTGTGTACAAGTGGTTATGAGAAAGTATTGCACGTTTATTGCACAGTAGGGGAATATTTAATTGTTCATGCGGTAGATGGCCTTAGGAAAGAAACTTTTCCTGTGTCTGGCTGTTTTTGTGCTTGGTGCTCTGTAGCGCCGACCAGACGGTAACAGTTCGAACAGGTAGTGTGCTGGGTGTGAGGCGTCCAGAGTGATTTTACGAGCCCTTTTACTCACTCTGGTAGAGTACAGTTCTTGAAGTGTAGGAAGGGTAGTGCCAGTGATTCGTTCAGCAGTCCGGACTATTTGCTGTAGTCTACAGAGGTTGGTTTTGGCAGCTGAGCTGAACCAGACGGTGATTGAAGTGCAGAGGATGGATTGGATGACAGCTGGGTAGAACTGTACGAGCAGCTCCTTTGGCAGGTTGAACCTCCTCAGCTGATGAAGGAAGTACAGTCTCTGCTGGGCTTTCTTTACAATGGAGTCTCTGTGAATGTCCCACTTCAGATCCTGAGAGACGGTGGTGCCCAGGAACCTGAATGACTCTACTGCAGCCACAGTGCTGTTTATGATGGTGAGTGGGGGGAGTGCAGGGGGGTTTCTCCTAAAGTCCACTATCATCTCCACTGTTTTGAGCATGTTCAGCTCCAGGTTGTTGTATCTGCACCATAAAGCCAGCCGCTCCACCTACTGTCTGTATGCAGACTCATCACCGTTCCAGATGAGGCCGATAACAGTAGTGTCATCCGCAAACTTCAAGAGCTTAATGGAGGGGTCTTTTGCAGTGCAGTCGTTTGTGTACAGGGAGAAGAGCAGTGGGGAGATAACACATCCCTGGGGGGCACCAGTGCTGATGGTGCGGCTGTCGGATGTGATTTTACCCATTCTGACTAGCTGTTTTCTATCTGTCAGAAAGCTGGTGATCCATTGACAGACAGAGCAAGGGACAGACAGCTGGGTCAGTTTGTTCTCGAGCAGTGATGGGACGATGGTGTTAAAGGCAGAACTGAAGTCCACAAACAGTATCCTTGCGTAGTTCCCTGGTTTGTCCAGATGTTCTAGGATATAATGCAGTCCCATGTTGACTGCATCATCCACAGACCGGTTTGCTCTATAGGCAAACTGCAGGGGGTCCAGCAAAGGTCCAGTGATGTCCTTTAGATAAGCTAGCACCAGTCTTTCGAATGACTTCATGGCCACAGATGTTAAGGCAACAGGTCTGTAGTCATTGAGTCCTGTGATCTTTGGTTTCTTTGGTATTGGGATGATGGTGGAGCATTTGAAGCAGGATAGAACTTTGCGCTGTTCCAGTGATCTGTTGAAGATCTGTGTGAAAATGGGAGCCAGTTGGTCCGCACAAGTTTTCAGACAGGCTGGTGAAACACCATCTGGACCTGGTGCTTTTCGTCTCCTTTGTTTACTGAAGATCTGACGCACATTATCCTCACTGATCTGAAGTGCCGGGGTGGAGAAGGAGATGGCCGGAGGTGTTGATGGCTGTTTACTGAGGATCTGATGCCCATTATCCTCACTAATCTGAAGTGCAGGGGGGGAGAGGGAGATGTCTGGAGGTGTTGATGGCTGTGTAGGGAGATGGAGATGATCAATCATTCATTGATCAGACGATCAAAGAAGACAGTGCTGCCTGCCTGCATTGAGAGCACTTTAGTTAGTTTTAGACATGGAAAACCCAGAAATTCCACCTTCAACTCCTTCACATTCAATTGTTCGTGGCGATGAGGAAAAAGACCACCCGTGACCCTATTTAAAACCAATGTTTGTGTGGAGAGGTAAGCATGATCGAACACCCAATGAGAGGGGAGAGCATGCTCAGAGCCCGGCGGATGTCTGCACCTGTTTATTCTAGTGATTGGGCCGGAGAGACACCCTTCTTAAAGGAGAGGAGAAGGAGCAGCCGGGAAAGGAGAGAACACACACATACACACACACCCGCACAGCTACACGTGGGGTGTAATTACCTTAAAAATAAAAAGGCAATTACTTACCTTATATCGCCGACCCTGTCTTCTTCTTCCACACAACAACGAACTATATTACAGTGGTGCCAAAACCCGGGAAGGAGAAGAGCCTCACTGCCAGAATGACCACTCCGTCAAGGATGCCATTTGCGGAAGCCATCCAGGCCCTCGCGGTGCTCCACCAACATGATGCGCTGGTGGAATTGAAGAACGTCCAGGACCAACATTTCCAAGTCCTCATGGAGGCCCAGCGGGAGGACCGCGAGCACATCCAGAGTCTGCTGTCCCAGGACATCCAGCCCGCTCCGACATCTGCCACCCACCCTCCCATTACATTCCAGAAAATGGCGTTAAAGGATGATCCGGAAGTGTTCCTGGACCTCTTCGAAAAGATGGCGGAGGTGTGTGGCTGGCCGTGGGCCGAGTGGCCGGTACGAGTCATCCCGCTGCTCTCGGGCGAAGCCCAGATCCCTGCACAACAGCTACCGGCCCAGAATCTCCTGGAGTATGCTCATCTGAAGCGAGCCATTCTCCAGCGGCCCTTCGCGTTCGCCCAGCAGCTCCGTGACGCCTGCCGCAGATGGCTGATAAAAGATGGCCGGACCACTGCCCAGCTGGTGGATGCCGTGGTACTGGAACAGTTTATCACCCACCTCCCCTCCCGAACATCTGAGTGGGTCCAGTGCCACCGGCCAGACGATCTGGAGACGGCCATCCGGCTGGCGGAGGATCACCTGGTGGCGAGGTCCAGGGTTGGCGAAATAACCTCTCTCTCTTCTCCCCCTCTGTCTCCTTCTCCTCTTCCTGTTCCCAGGCCCAGACTGCGGGGACCGCCCACACCAGCACCCAGACGGCGGTGCACAAGGGCGGATCCGACGAGCGTCCCAACAGGGGCGGGCGCCTATCCAGAAAGAGGGGTGGAGCCACAACCCCTGGCGGTTCCCCAGACAGCGCCAGGTCTCTCTCCGGTTCAATCGGTTATTCTTGCTGGCCCAAAAATTTACTCCGCGAAGGAGGTGAGTGCGTTGATTCGCGTCCCAGCCAGGCCAATCGTCGCCCCCGGTTGCGACGGGCTATACCGGATACCTGTGAGTATAAAAGGGGGTACATATCAAGCTTTGGTGGATTCGGGGTGTAACCAGACCTCCATCCACCAAAGCCTGCTTCAAGACCCGGCATTGGATACAAGCCGCACGGTAAGGGTAAGGTGTGTGCACGGGGATGTAATTCACTACCCGCTAACGGCTATTGATATTCAATTCAGGGGTAAAAAGCATAACGTAGAGGTGGCGGTTAACCCACACCTCAAACACCTGCTAATTCTGGGAACCAATTGGCCTGGATTTAATAGATTATTAGGGGTCTTATGTGAGGGTGTTTCTTGGAAAAAGAAATCGCCGGAGAGGGGGCGGGTCGCTCAGCTGGGGGAATCCCAAGCCGTGACGTCACGCGCTGACTCAGGGGAAGGGCTTGGAATTTCCCGGTGTAAAGACTTTCCACCGATGACACGCTGAGACATGCCCTCGAAAGAGTGCAAGTCATAGATGGGCAAAACCTCCAGCCTGATCGGCCCCTCTCCTATCCGTATTTTGCAATTATTAATGATAGGGTGTATCGAGTGACCTAAGACGCTCAGACAAAGGAAGATACAACCCAATTATTAGTACCAAAGAGCCGTCGGGAAATGCTTTTCCAGGCGGCTCATTCTAATCCTATGGCCAGACATTTAGGTCAGGTGGCCACACTAAATCGTCTTCTTTTGGCCGGGCATTCACGGTGACGTCAGCAGATGGTGCGCTGCGTGTCGTGATTGTCAGCTGGTAAATCCACCGGCCACCCCAAAAGCGCCATTGCGCCCGTTGCCAGTTATGGAGATCCCCTTCGAGAGAATTGGGATGGATCTCATCGGGCCATTAGAGCGATCCGCACGCGGGCACTAGTTTGCATTAGTCCTGGTGGATTATGCAGCCCAATACCCGGAAGCAGTAGCACTCCGTAACATCTCGGCAAAGAGCGTTGCGGAGGCTCTGTTTCGCATAATCTCCCGAGTGGGAATCCCCAAGGAGATTCTAACTGATCAAGGCACCGCGTTCATGTCACGCACCATGCACGAGCTTTACGGATTATTGGGCGTTAAATCAATTCGCACTAGCGTCTATCACCCACAAACAGACGGGCTGGTGGAACGATTTAATCGCACACTTAAATCCATGATCCGTAAATTCGTTCACGAGGACGCGAAAAATTGGGATAAGTGGTTAAAGCCCTTGTTATTCGCTGTGCGGGAGGTTCCCCAAGCCTCCACGGGGTTTTCCCCCTTCGAGCTTCTCTACGGCAGACAGCCCCGTGGGGTTTTAGATGTCGTCAGAGAGGCTTGGGAGGACGAGCCTTCAAACAGTAAAAATGAAATTCAATATATTCTGGACCTTAGAGCAAAACTCCACACACTGGGGCGGCTCTCTACGGAGCATTTGCTTAAGGCCCAGGATGACCAACGCCGGCGTTATGACAGGGGCACTAAACTACGCAAATTTTCACAGGGAGATAAAGTCCTTGTACTGCTACCCACTTCCAGCTCTAAATTACTCGCCAAGTGGCAAGGACCCTTTGTGGTCACACGACGAGTCAACGATCTCGATTATGAGGTAATGTGTTCGGACAGGGCTGATTCACGTCAGATATACCACATTAATCTGCAGAAGCAGTGGAGAGAGCTGGAGGAGGTGATGCTGGCTACGCTTATTAACAACGAGGATGACCTGGGACCAGAGAGCACGGGCCGACAGCGGCCAGGCACTCTGGTCACCGGCGGTGACCATCTCTCAGCGAGCCAGCTCATCGATATCCGGCACCTTTAACGTGAGTATTCTGACGTGTTCTCACCCCTGCCCGGTCGTACTAACTTGATCCAGCACCATATCAAGACCGAACCAGGCGTGGTCATTAGGACCCGGCCGTATCGCCTACCTGAACACAAGAAAAAAGTGATTCAGGAAGAATTGAGTAATATGTTGAAAATGGGTGTAGTAGAAGAATCCCACAGTGACTGGGCCAGCCCGATCGTCTTGGTACCCAAGACTGATGGTTCGGTCCGGTTCTGTGTGGATTATAGAAAAGTCAATGCTGTGTCGAAATTCGACGCATATCCAATGCCGCGTATTGACGAATTGCTCGACCGGTTAGGTGCTGCTCGATATTACTCGACGTTGGATTTGACAAAGGGTTATTGGCAGATCCCCTTATCTCCAATATCCCGTGAAAAAACAGCCTTCACAACGCCGTTTGGATTGCACCAATTTGTGACACTTCCGTTCGGGCTGTTCGGGGCACCGGCTACGTTTCAGCGGCTAATGGACAAAATACTTGGCCCTCACTCCGCATATGCCGCTGCTTATTTTGATGATATCATCATTTTCAGTAATGATTGGCAGCGGCATATGCAACACCTGAGGGCGGTATTGTCAGCGCTGAGGCGGGCCGGGCTCACGGCCAACCCGAAGAAGTGCGCAATTGGGCGAGTGGAGGTAAGGTATCTGGGCTTCCACTTAGGTCACGGGCAGGTGCAGCCCCAAATTGATAAGACTGCAGCTATTGCAACCTGTCCGAGACCTAAGACCAAAAAGGAGGTGAGACAGTTTTTGAGACTGGCAGGATATTATAGGCGTTTTGTTCCTAATTATTCGGCCCTCGTCAGCTCATTGAATGATCTCACTAAAAAGGAGGGACCAGATACAGTCCAATGGTCGGAGCAGTGCCAACAGGCCTTCTCAAAGGTAAAATCTATACTTTGCGGGGGGCCGCTATTGCATGCTCCTGACTTTGCTCTCCCCTTTATTTTACAGACGGATGACGGATGCGTCCGATCGGGGTCTGGGGGTGGTTCTCTCCCAGGAGGTGGCAGGAGTGGAACGGCCGGTGCTGTACATTAGCCGCAAACTCAGTAAGAGTGAGGCTAAGTACAGCACCATAGAAAAGGAGTGTTTGGCGATAAGGTGGGCCGTTCTCACTCTTCGCTATTACCTCCTGGGCAGGGAATTCGTCCTCTGTTCAGATCATGCTCCTCTCCAGTGGCTCCACCGCATGAAGGATACCAACGCGCGGATCACCCGTTGGTATCTAGCGTTACAGCCTTTTAAATTCAAAGTGGTCCACAGGCCGGGTGCACAGATGGCGGTAGCTGACTTTCTCTCCAGGGCGGGGGTGGGGGGGTGGGGGGGGTGGTGGTGGTTGCAGGCCGGACGGCTCCCCGGCCTGAGGCGGGCGGTGGGGGTATGTGGAGAGGTAAGCATGATCGAACACCAAATGAGAGGGGAGAGCATGCTCAGAGCCCGGCGGCTAGTCAGCAGGCCAATCAGAAATAATAAATAACACCTGTTTATTCTAGTGATTGGGCCAGAGAGACACCCTTCTTAAAGGAGAGGAGAAGGAGCAGCCGGGAGAGGAGAGAACACACACATACACACACACCCGCACAGCTACACGTGGGGTGTAATTACCTTAAAAATAAAAAGGCAATTACTTACCTTATATCGCCGACCCTGTCTTCTTCTTCCACACAACAACGAACTATATTACAGTTTGCATTTGTCGGAGTGAAAAACAGTTCATATAGAATGAAGTGCATACTCTACCGTCGGATTTGATGAAACATGTCAAGTTAAAGATAATATAATACACAAAACAGCAGATTGAGCTATCCATAAGAGCTTGATAAGTTAGCTACCGTTAGCTATCCACGGTTTATATAATGCCGCAATGTTCACATAACATTAACTATCTATCATAAAGGCTGTCACGCTGAATGGTGTTTTTGCACGGTCAATAAGCATATCAGGGGATCCGAGATCAGGTAGGTCTCG
>CAIGQZ010032903.1:8080689-8103125 GCA_903798205.1 Danio tinwini | reverse complement strand
ATATATATATATATATATATATATATATATATATATATATATATATAATTTACAACACAGGCTCATTCTGACAACTTAGTCCCGTGTACATTTCTGGAGATTGTGAATTATTTAGCCCAAGGTACGTATGGCTTCATTTCGATTTTTTTAAACGAGCACTACAGAGCGGTATGACGCCGTTCCTTTTCGCACATAACGGTTGATCCCTCATCTCCCGCTGCAACCAGTTTTCCTGCTGCAACCAGTTTGTCTCATTAGCTCATCATGTTACGTCGGTGGACTTGTGACGCAAAGAGGAGTTGACCATGACGACGATAACGGGGTTTGAGTCCGGGGAAGAGTGGTTCCAGAAATCAGGTAAGACAAAAACAGAATCCAAAAAAGAGTGAGCATGCTGTAAAATGCGAAAACGTGGTAAAAATTAGACGAGGCCTTTTCTTTTTCTGGACGGCTTTTGTAAACCGTTGGTTGGGTTTAGGCACGTAAGTGGGTGGGCGGGTCGATCGATAAAATTGGTTGGGTTTAGGGAAAGACGAGGGTGGGTCAGTCAGTTGATTGGCCGGCCGGCCATTCAGTCAGACAGTCAGACAGACAGTCAGACAGACAGTCAGTCGACAGCAGCCTCTGGTGGGTTTACGCGAGAACAGCGGGCACGAACAGCACTCGCGAGAGAAATTTGAGATATAAAAACGCGCACACAGCGGCCTCTCACGGATTTGCGAAAACAAAAACTGCAAAAATACGTACCTCCCGGGACGTATTTCGCACTCTCCAGAAACGTCCACGGGACCACATTTTCAGAATGAGCCTGGGTTGATAGTTTAGGATAATGTTAACTTCTGAGAACTTCATGACCCCAGAGCTATACAAACAGATATTTCAAGAAATGTTTGAGACATTTGCCACAGCATTTTTACCAGCTTTCATCAAAATGCAACAGTTTACAAAACGAAATTGTTGCTGAAACTGTGGAAAGTCAATGTCTATTACTGCCAGAACATTCTTCCAGCCTACTGCTATTCCATTTTTCACGCCTTTATGATACTCACATTTAGGTTAAAGAATAAAACAAAAACAGAACAGAACAAAACACCAAAATATCATGTTTAAACTAAATAAAATGCACTTTCAAAAACATAGCTACAAGACAACCAAAGCATTGAATTCAGGAGTTCCAAAAATCCAAGGAACTGAACTAGTCTGAACAAGTCCTGATCTCAACCCGATAGAAAAAGTCATATACACCTTGTATGGTAAGGTGAATAGTTTAACAGCAAATTAGTTACAATTTGGTCGCACTTTATATTAAGGCCTAATCCCAAATCTACACAGTAAAATCAACAGTGTAAAAAATGAAGTGTTAAATGTCAATAACTCCAAAAATGTTGAATTAACAATATAGTGTTAACAACGGCATGTTGACAGTGTGGTTGCACGATGCAATATGATGTGATTTTCCTTTAACACTACAAGTGCAAAAGATTGTGATATAGACATACACCACACTGTCAGAAAAAAAGGGTATGGTTGGGGTCCATTTGTGAACACTTGGGGTACAAATGGTGAAGTTGTACCCTAAATGGTTCAAAGTAGCACCTTAAGATACTTGTATGTACCATTTAAGGGTAAAAATATGTTCCCAACTATCAAAGGGTCCATGTTTGGGCCATTTATTTATTAATAAATAAATAAATAATAAATAAATAAATAAATAAAACAATTTTAAAACGTAACAAAATAACACTGCCAAAATAAAACTGAGAACAAATAATAGATTTAAAAGACCAAAAACTGGCCGTTAGATATACACAAGATGTATTAAATATCATGTTTTAACCACAATGGGGAGATTGAATCCAGCGGTATATCCGAGATGGACTAGCCGAAGTAAAGCTGCTGTCGGCGGGGGAGAGAAACACGAAGCTCCCGCTGACAGAGTCCGCATTCACTGAAGCACATCTTCAAAGACGTGCTATCTTTGTAAATAAACTGCAGATTCGAGTTTAAAACAACTACATTATCACGTGAAATACTCTTAAAACTACATTTTGTGACACATTAGATGAGATTTTTTGCGGGTTTGGAGCGGGATATTATCCATTAACTTTCGCTTAGCACTAGCAGCCAGCAAATTTGAATTTGTGTCGTCCAATAGGATTTTTCGCCCGCGCTGTGCATTTATAATGCGAGCAGATTACGTGCGACGGTTATTCTCCTTTAACCTAGCTGTTTCACTGCTGTGCTGACGTTTCCAACGGAGGATCTTCTTAAAGGACTCGAAGAAGCTGGAATACGCTCGTGAAGACGAAGCACAGACATTTGCAGGTACGTTTAATGTTAAATAACTTATTGTGAGTATCCGTTGAGTCATATTTAATTCATATTTAACATTACTTTGCATTGTGTATGTAGTAAAGCCTATCGTCGAGTTACCTTGCGCGTGAGGGGACCAATTTGTAAGGTTAACCAGAAATGAAGATATGATTTTTTCATACATGACCGTGAGACATTGTATAATGGTAAGCTCACTCAGCCACTCTGTAATTTCCTTAGTGTTGGTAAGCTGACGTTTATGCTAACGTCCATGTTCACTCCGGACAGGAGTGAACGCCTGTCCCCTTTATGTCTGAAACAATATAATGTTAGTTTATGCATATTACCCAACCAATGTTGAGTTATACCAGGTGTTATAAACCAAGACAGACGGACTTTCAGACCCTTGAAACATACTCTGCTGATAAACTGTTTATTAAGAATGTTTAGAAATTTTAAATCAAATGTGTATTACTGTTTGGTCAAATGTGTTTTTGAGATCTAAAATTATAAAGGGTATAAATGACTCTTAATGAAATGTTCCAATTTACTGCTCGAAAAAGATAGCTTTGAGATTCTTGATGCTTTTACAAAATATAGAATGCAGTGCACTAGCAAAAATGTACTTCATGAGGTCTAGTGTTGTTGAAATTAAAAAGATAGCTTTTTATTCTTTTAAAATTATGTTTAAACATTCATCCTGTGAAAAATGTTGATATTTAATATGTTTAATAAATATGATCAATTAAATTTAATGTGCTGTGTATGGAGTACAAATCTAAAATTAAAGGTACAAATTTTGCAAATTTTTTTCTGACAGTGCACAGAACAGTGTAAAAATTAATGTTACACTGATAGGAGTACTTTCTTGATGACACTTGTAGCGTAATAACAACACTAGTGGGTGTTAAATGCCCCTAAGTATAAAACTTTGATAACTATAGTAAGTGTAACATTCTACACTGTGAGTGTATTTATTCAGCACTTTAAAGTGCCAATATTACACTGCAAATTTAACACTACACACGGTGTACTTTTAACACTTGATAGATTGGGACCATATATGACCTACAGTAGTGTTAAAATCAACACTTTAAGTGTTAAATTGACACTACTTATTTTACTGTGTACCTCTTAGCCTTTCCCCTTGGCACACTCTAACCCCTTCACGTGAACGCACAAAATGAGGGGTAGGGGTGTCCCAATTCTCTTTTGCTTGAAGGCGTAGGGCTAAGGGGATACCCTTGAAAAGGAAGATTTTTCAGGACCACACTTGAAACCAAGGGGGATAAAAATGTCCCAGAATACACCATCTACAACAACAGCACGGCTGCACACGAAAGTAAAGAGATGCACAGATTAGTATTTTTTGTCATTATTACAAGTTTTTACAATAAACAAGCAAATGTTTTGATACATTCATAATGGCGTTTGTGTTTTATCAACATGCTTTACAAAAAAACGTTAAAATAAAACCCGCTAAATTTTGCTATCTATAATCCCTAATAATAACTCCTGTACAGCAGTCCCACAACATTCTGTCACTTTATAACACTCGAACACCCTGCCAGAAAAGTCTAGTGGCTGGGAATGACCTTTTTACAGTGTCTGCTATTATGTTAATGTTGTTTTCGTGTGTTTACATAGATAAATATGGCCACAGTGGAAATGCATGTACAGTTACGAGCTTAATGCCACATTATATCGTTATAACATAATATATATCTTCAGTAAATTCCTGATGATAAATGCCAAAAAATAACGCAACTGGAAAAACTACAGCAGTCGCCATCGTAAGATCTCATATGAAGAAAGAGATTGCGATGGCATATGATGATGTGTGCAGCGGTTGTAGTGCTGTCCCATTTCTTAGAGGAAATTTTTTAAGCCCTTCCCCTTCACACACTGTTTCAAGGGTCAAGGGGAAGGGGTAGGGTTACAAAAATAGAATTGGGATTTGGCATAAATGTCCTTAACGACTATGTTTGCATTAAAAATAAATACAATGAACTTACTGTGTTCATAATGAATTTGGGAACACTTGTGGTGCTCTGGAGTTGGGATAGGGCTAGGGTTATGGACAGGTTTGGTGGTATGAGTAGGGGTGGTCAATAGTGTAATTCCAGAAATGAATTACAGATGTAAGTATATAGAGATATTAAAGTAAGCATAAGTACAATGTAAAAACATGTATTTACACAATAAGTACATTGTAACGAATTAATAATTTTGGTGTAAGAACATATTAGTTAAGGTCAATTATTATAAAGTGGGACCCAATTTTAACTTCTGCTATCTTTAGTAAAGCACATAGCATGATTTATTTTATTTATTTATTTTTTTTTTTGGAAGCTGTATTACCATCCTTAAAATGCATATTCAAGTCAGTAACAAAAATAACTTTGTCCAAACCTCTCCATCACTATTTTTTTTCTTAGTGTGTCTTCAATATATCATGACAATAGGGTTTTTTTATGCAAAAAAAGGCCTTGCTCAAGCTGTTAGTACATCTGGCCTTTGGTGTCCAAATAGCTTTTTTGGGGTCCCTGTGAAATGGTTTATAGTTATGTTGGACTGTTTATTATTATAGATACACATTTGAGCCTATAAAACAGATGGGAAAGAGTCAACCAGTGGAGTGTTATCTGGCTCACACAACAGCACAACAACTTGAGCTGTTTGGGAATGTAATATGTGGTAATAATGTGGGAATATTTCATTGCCTTTGTTTACGCTGACAATGATGATCATCTGGTCTCCAGCTGTGTATCTAAACCACAACATATGAGTAATAGCACCATCATTACCCAAACAATGGGTCGAGAATGAGCCCAGCCATGCATGATTTTACAGCTATGCTCTGACAAATATGGATCTGTGCCCGCTGCTCTCAAGCGGGTTATTGAAGTGCCTGCCGACCTCTCTGTTAACTTGATGTCACCTTTTAACAATGACAGATTTTCAGCTTTTGTTCTCGCCATTGTGCTCATGCAGGAACGTGCTCACCTGGTTTGATTGAACAACACCTGCCTGAGATCTCAGAGGAGGGCAAACAGAGAAGTGTTTGTCACATGAGCGATTTGCAGGCACTGAAGTCAATTGAAGAATTATGACATGCCAGCTTCTGCAGTGAGCACATATGCCGTCAACATCCAAGTTCCATCATGGCAGCTGGCACGAGGACACCTTGCCCTCCACTGTCTTTCAAGCAGAGTTACCGTCTGAAAAGTGACAATGCAACTTTATATAGGGTGACCAGTGTTTCCCCTAGGTTTAAATACTTAGGTATACTTACATTTTTTATAAGTATACCTCTTTTTCCTAAGGGTGTATTTACTGACTTGCTTACCAAGATCAGTCTTGTACAGGAAGGGGGAGTATTGCCGCTCTTACAGTCAAGTTGGGTCAAAATGTTATGAGTTGCTTCCAAACTCATCTACAACTACAGAAACGTTGATCACACTCCAAACAAGTCATGACTAGAATGCTATAAGAAAGAGATAGTAATCATGTATATTTTACCTAGTCTTTTATCTATGATTATGTCAGCTCACCTATTCTGACATACAGTGTATCCGAAAAGTATGCATAGCACTACACTTTTTTATGTTACAGCTTTATTCCAAAATTGATTAAATTGATTGATTTCCTCAAAATTGCACACACAATACCCCATAATTACAATGTGTAAAACATATATTTTTTAAATTGTTGCAAATTCATATTAAAAAAACTGAAAAATCACATGTACATTAGTACTTACAGACTTTGCTTTATACTTTGTTGATGCACCTTTGGCAGCAATTACAGCCTCAAGTCTTTTTGAATATGATGCCACAAGCTTGGCACACCTGTCTTTGGGAATTTTTGCCCATTCCACTTTGCAGTACCTTTCAAGCTCTATCAGGTTGGATGGGAAGTGACGGTGTACAGCCATTTTCCGATCTCTCCAGAGATGTTCAACAGGATTTGAGTCTGGGCTCTGGCTGGGCCACTCAAGGACATTTACCGAGTTGTTGTGAAGCCACTCCATTGATATTTTGGCGGTGTGCTTTGGGTCATTGTCCTGCTGGAAGATGAACTGTCGCCCCAGTCTGAGGTCAAGAGCACTCTGAAGCAGGTTTTCATTCAGGATGTCTCTGTACATTGCTGCATGCATCTTTCCCTCTATCCTGACTAGTCTACCAGTTCTTGCTGCTGAATAACATCCCCACATCATGATGCTGCCACCACCATGCTTCACTGTAGGGATGGTATTAGCCTGCTGATAAGCAGTGCCTGGTTTTCTCCATATGTAACGCCTGGCATTCACTCCAAAGAGTTCAATTTTAGTCTCATCAGATCAGAGAATTTTGTTTCTTATTCTTCCTATTACTTCTTATTAGGAGTCCTTCAGATGCCTATTGGCAAATTCCAGATGGGGAGTGGCTTCCGTCTGACCACTCTACCATACAGGCCTGACTGCACAGATGGTTGTCTTTCTGTAAGGTTCTCCTCTCTCCACAGAAGAATGCTCGAGCTCAGACAGAGGCACCATCAGGTTATTGATCACCTCCCTGACTAA
Source organism: Danio tinwini (assembly GCA_903798205.1). Taxonomy (NCBI): domain Eukaryota; kingdom Metazoa; phylum Chordata; class Actinopteri; order Cypriniformes; family Danionidae; genus Danio; species Danio tinwini. The sequence continues at coordinate 8,096,248 of CAIGQZ010032903.1, read as the reverse complement.
GGCCCTTCCCCCTGATCACTCAGCTTAGATGGCCGACCAGCTCTAGGACAAGTCCTAGTGGTTCCAAACATCTTCCACTTACGGATGATGGAGGCCACTGTGCTCATTGGAACTTTGAGAGCAGCAAAAATTGTAAATTCTGTAACCGTCCTCAGCCTTGTGCCTCGAGACAATCCTGTCTTGGAGGTCTGGAGACAATTCCTTTGTCTTCATGCTTGGTTTGTGCTTTTGTGCAGAGATTAGTGAGGATAATGGGCATCAGATCCTCAGTAAACAGCCATCAACACCTCCAGCCATCTCCTTCTCCACCCCGGCACTTCAGATCAGTGAGGATAATGTGCGTCAGATATTCAGAAAACAGAGGAGACGAAAAGCACCAGTTCCAGATGGTGTTTCACCAGCCTGTCTGAAAACTTGTGCAGACCAACTGGCTGCCATTTTCACACAGATCTTCAACAGTTCACTGGAACAGCGCAAAGTTCCATCCTGCTTCAAATGCTCCACCATCATCCCAATACCAAAGAAACCAAAGATCACAGGACTCAGTGACTACAGACCTGTTGCCTTAACATCTGTGGCCATGAAGTCATTCGAAAGACTGGTGCTAGCTTTTATGAAGGACATCACTGGACCTTTGCTGGACCCCCTGCAGTTTGCCTATAGAGCAAACCGGTCTGTGGATGATGCAGTCAACATGGGACTGCATTATATCCTAGAACAACTGGACAAACCAGGGAACTACGCAAGGATACTGTTTGTGGACTTCAGTTCTGCCTTTAACATCATCGTCCCATCACTGCTCAAGAACAAACTGACCCAGCTGTCTGTCCCTAGCTCTGTCTGTCAATGGATCACCAGCTTTCTGACAGATAGACAACAGCTAGTCAGAATGGGCAAAATCACATCCGACAACCGCACCATCAGCACTGGTGCCCCCCAGGGATGTGTTCTCTCCCCACTGCTATTCTCCCTGTAAACAAACAGCTGTACTGCAAAAGACCCCTCCATTAAGCTCTTGAAGTTTGCGGATGACAATACTGTTATCGGCCTCATCCGGAACGGTGACAAGTCTGCATACACACAGTAGGTGGAGCGGCTGGCTTTATGGTGCAGATACAACAACCTGGAGCTGAACATGCTCAAAACAGTGGAGATGATAGTCGACTTTAGGAGAAACCCCCCTGCACTCCCCCCACTCACCATCATAAACAGCACTGTGGCTGCAATAGAGTCATTCAGGTTCCTGGGCACCACCGTCTCTCAGGATCTGAAGTGGGACATTCACAGAGACTCCATTGTAAAGAAAGCCCAGCAGAGACTGTACTTCCTTCGTCAGCTGAGGAGGTTCAACCTGCCAAAGGAGCTGCTCGTACAGTTCTACCCAGCTGTCATCCAATCCATCCTCTGCACTTCAATCACCGTCTGGTTCAGCTCAGCTGCCAAAACCGACCTCCGTAGACTACAGCGAATAGTCCGGACTGCTGAACGAATCACTGGCACTACTCTTCCTACACTTCAAGAACTGTACTCTTCCAGAGTGACTCTTCCAGCACACTACCTGTTCGAACTGTTACCGTCTGGTTGGCGCTACAGAGCACCAAGCACAAAAACAGCCAGACACAGGAAAAGTTTCTTTCCTCAGGCCATCTACCTCATGAACAGTTAAATATTCCCCTACTGTGCAATAAACGTGCAATACTTTCTCATAACCACTTGTACACATCACCTTATAACCTGTATATTTACAACATATCTGTACATACAACTCAACATCCAGATCTTTTTGACTAACTGCATCTCTGTTTAATGTTTATTGCCTTTTCTTTTCTTGTATTTAATTTTGTGTTGTCACTCGTCACTTTATGTACACTGGAAGCTTCTGTTGCCAAAACAAATTCCTTGTGTGTGAGAAGCACACTTGGCAATAAAACTGATTCTGATTCTGACATGCACTGTCAACCCTGGGAACTTATATAGACAGGTGTATGCCTTTTTAAATCATGTCCAATCAACTGAGTTTACCACATGCAAATTCAAATTAAGCTGCTGAAACATCTCAAGAATTATCAATGGAAACAGAATGTACCTGAATATACCTACTGATCTTTCTTCACATTGTTATTATGGTGTATTATGTGTAGAATTTTAAGGAAATAAATGAATTTAATCAATTTTGGAATAATGCTGTAACTTTAAATATGTGGAAAACGTGAAGCGCTGTGAATACTTTCCGGATGAACTGTATTTTCTAATTTGAGCAGTTTGTTCACGTCACACTAACAGTCCCATATAAGCCTAACCAAAGCACAAAGTCTGAGCCGAAAGGAGACATGATTAGTTCACCTTTCGAGTGTTCTGGTTTTTGAGTCGTTCATCCATCACAGGATAGCATGTAAAGAGAGATGACTCACACCCGAGGACTCGAGAAATGAATGGATCAAATCTTTTTCCGGCTGTAAATGCTTATAACTGGCTTCTGTCTTTTACGTGATAAACGAACGACTCAAACCAGATAGAAGACTCAAAAATTTTATTAATCTTAATCTTCTCCTCCACCTGCACAAATGTGGTGTGCACAAATGAATGAATCACTCCCTGAGAGGACTCATCGTTCCTGAGTCATACAAAAAAATTCATTCAAAATTATTCACCTTTCAGATGTGGCATGCACTCTCATTCCCATACTGCAGACAGTGGCTGTATGGAACTCCACAGTGTGCGATTCAGAGGAGACATTTGTAAATGCGCGACCATGTAGAGACAGAAATGACAAGCCGTTGTGTAATTAAGATATTAAATAGGGGCTATTTAGCTTGTTTATTAAAAGAAGTTGTGATCTAGCGCTATATAGAAAATAAAATTAACATGACTTCAAGGGGGGCGGGAAAAGCCGTTGGGAGGGCGGGGTGCCACCCTAATATAATGGTAGGGGAAACACTGGTGACCATAAGTCTGCTTTTTTTGGACATGTCATCTTTTGCAGCAAAAACATGCTAAATCACTAGGTGTCCTTTTTGTAGTCATCATTGTCAGTGTTGGGGAAAGTTACTTTTGAAAGTAATGGATTACAATATTGAGTTACTCCCCAAAAAAGTAACTTGTTGCGTTACTTAGTTACTTTCTATGGAAAGTAATGCGTTACTTTTTTTGGATTTACTTTTTTGTTACTTTTTTTTCCTGACTGAGGCTTAATCTCTTTCAAAACTTGCAGGAGTTTTTTTTTTGTTCTTTTTTTTAAAGGTACCATGAAATAAAATAAAAATAAAAATTGATGTTAGTTTCAGTCTGTTAGATTCAAGGACATCTATATGTTGGTATGTTTCAAAACAGTGACAGAATTTGCATTTAAGATCCGATATAAAGAGAATGAAAAATGACAAAAAAACATGTAAAGCTTGTCACCTCATACTTCAGTTTTAAGACGCTTCTTATATGCTTTTAATTTGATGAGCTTGAGCTCAACTAGTCTCACTGGCAGAGCTGTGATAAAAACAAAATGCTATTGGCTCCTTTTTAAAAAGGGGAGGGATACTCTACATCCCACCCTCTCTTTGTTTTTCAGTTGAGATTATGTCAAACATCAAATAAAAATGCACATTTCAAAGCACTTCAAGGGACCTTTAATAGAGGAGCTTTGCAAATAACAACCCACTGTATAATCTTCATTTACATAATTATTATTATTATTAATTATAATTTTTTAAGTAATGCGTTATTTTACTCATTACTTATAAAAGGAATATTCATTCATTCATTCATTCATTTACTTTTCAGCTTAGACCATTTATTATCCTGGGGTCGCCACAGCTGAATGAACGAGAAGGGTATAAATGGGGTCAGAGCCAGCTCTAAATGGGTGGAACTTAAGCTCCAAGTGGGTAGGCCTTCGAGCTCCAAGTGGACTGTACAAACCTGGAGTTTTTATTTATTTAATTTCTTGTACATGTGTTCAATATTGTACTTTATGAATGTCTACACCTACCCTAACCCTAAACCCAACCTCACAGTAACCTGTTGTGTATTATTAACATCTACACCTAAACCCAACCCTAAACCCAACCTCACAGTACCCTGTTTTGTTTTATTAACGTCTACACCTAAACCCAACCCTAAACCCAATCTTACAGTAACCTGTTGTGTTTTAATAACATCTACACCTAAACCCAACCTCACAGTACCCTGTTGTGTTTTATTAATGTCTACACATAAACTCAACCCTAAGCCCAACCTCACATTAACCTGTTGTGTTTTATTAACGTCTACACCTAAACCCCACCTCACAGTAACCTGATGTGTTTTATTAATATCTTCACCACCTACACTACCTAAATCCAACCTACTTGTGGTTTAAGTCCCTCCCACTTGAAGGTGAGCCAACCCACTTGCGGCGTAATCCCTCCCACTTGGAGGCAGTGCTTAATTTGTGAATTGCGAGGTCCCGGAACAGATAGGAGTAGTGAAGAGGGTTGGGAAGTAGCAAAAGAAAGTAAAAGTGAACAGCGGACAGGGAAGGAGGGAAGTTGAGGAAGGGGATTGGTAAAATGAGGTACCAGATCCAATTTCAGAGGTGCCCGATCTGGTGTGTTCTGGCACAAATTAAGCCCGGCTTGGAGGTCTTCGAGCTGCAGCTACCTACTTGGAATAAACCGCCAACTTATCCAGCATATGTGTTACGCAGCGGATACCCTTCCAACTGCAACCCATCACTGGGAAACACCCATACACCCTCATTCACACACATACACTACAGCCAATTTTGCTTACCCAATTCACTTAAACTGCATGTCTTAGGACTTGTGGGGGGGGACAGGAGCACCCGGAGGATACCAGGTGAACATGGGGAGAACATGCAAACTCTACACAGAAATGTGGATTTTTCCCTGCTGGTGGGTGCACATAAAAATTAAACAGTGATTTTCCCCACTTTTTTAGATTGTTTTACATGTTGTAAAAAAAGGCCATAAATGCTAAACAATTGTTGGTAACACTTTAGTTCAGGTCACAATTTATGGTATTAACTACTGGCTTATTACCTGCCTATTATTGATTTGAATGGTTTTTCACTTGTTTTTCAATGTTGTTTTAAAAGTTATTGTTATACACTGAAAAAAAATGGTTTATTAGGTTTACATTTTTTAAGGTAAGTTATTGCAAACAATTTTGATGGACTGAATTTAAACAAACAAATTAAATTAACATTACTGAAATAAATTTGTGTCATTTTTGTTCAAGTTAAGCCCATATATATTGTTTGCAACCAGTTACCTTAAAAATCTAATAAATCCAGTGAATTTTTTTTTTGTCTAGAACTCATATGTTTAAAACTAATTGTTGTCTTACTCTGTGTTCACACTGAAAGCAGCGAGAGGGTCAAATTAGCCAGTTAATTAGCCATTAATTTTCAATGGGAGCTGGCAGCGATAGTGCCGGTGGGAGCCAGTATGGGCATCAAGAAGAGTTGAAATCAAGTCATCTTTATGGTATTGAAGTATGACGCAGTTCCATGGCAAGCAATCAGAATGTAGATGTCCACCGCTTCAGAGAATTCCATAGAACACAGTCCTGTGAACTTTGGTTCCCACCACAGTTGTTCCCAAGGGTTTGATTATTGCGGTTGCCAGATTGTGGTTGCCAGATAATTTAAAAAATTTTACTGAGTTACTGATCTCCAAAAAATGTGGGAATCCCATGCTAGCTATAAGGAATTCAGAATATTTCAGACAAATGGACACATATTGGATAAGTGGAGCTAAGCCACACCACACGTAACAACTTGACCTTCCATTGTTAAATGAATTATATAAGAAGTGCACAACCTTTTCACGCTAGAAAGCATGTTTTTATGCGGGAATGTAACTGATTTGCTGATATGCTGCGATGGCTATTTTAAATACAAGATCAATGTAGCGAATTTTGATGCTTTTGCTGTGGAAGTTGTGAAGGCAGACATCGTTGTCACCAGAGCTGCCAAGCGAACTTTGACACACCTTCGATGTGAACGCACAGTAAAGGTCTTATAAGTAGGCGAAGATATTTATGCTTTTATCAATCTGATGACAAGTATATGCTGCTAAATACAGGCGTAAACAGGTCTAAAATGTTTTGATTTTGTCCACTTTTGAAAATTTCCAAAGATAATTAAATAAGCATTCAGTTTGACTGACGTAATGGTGTTGAAGTTGTAAGAAAAACTTCTGGAAAGGAACTTCTTAAAAGAATAGCCACAACACAATCATTCCACTATTTTTTTTGTCTGTAATTTTACATTTGGGAGATTGTGCCGTTTTATGTAGAAGTGCTGATTTGTCCTAAGTAGTTGTGAAGTTACAAATAAAACATAGAAATTGTGCCTACAGTAATGATGAAATGTCTGTTTAGTATAGGTTGTTGTTGCTCATTTCATCTTTTCACGCAAGTGTAATTTGAGTTAAATGACACACATAGAGATTATAGATGTCCACATTTATGTGTATAGTTTGTGTCATTCTGATATTAAGATTGACAGAAATGATTGTATTGATATCTAAAAGGAAGATTGTCATATGTGTTGTGTCATCGCATTTATTCTTTAATAGAAAACAAAGATTTTCTAAGCAAATTTAAATTTAGTTTGAAGTTGTTTGTTTCTGTTGCTACAGATTAAGATCAAGTACATATGCTTGATGGAAAATGCAAGTGACTCTCTTAAATGAACAACAGCATGTTAGAGTATTGCTGAAATGGGATGTGTTGAAAATGTTTCAAACATAATCTGCATAACAAGCAAAAGACACAAACATTTCTAATCATCTTTTCTTTTTTTATTGGCAGATTCCAATATCTTGGTCCTTCTTTCATTAAATGTTTTACACTGAAAAGACACGTTACTTTACAATACAGGAAGTGTTGTTTAAGCACACTAGACTAGTTTTGCTTGTCAAGATAAGCAATGTTTTGAAAACCCTGGGAATCCCACCCATTCAGTTTCCTTCAGCTTATTCCATTCTTTGTCAGGGGTCACCACAAAAAAAACTACACTAAAAGGGAAACCATGACTGAATTAAACTGAGAAAACATGACAAGTTTCACAGTTGAAGAAATAAAAAAAATTAGAAGTGCAGATTATAATAGTTTAGCCATGTACATACACTTTATTAGGTGCACCAATCACACAGCAGCAACTCAATGCATTTAAGCATGTAGACACGTTCAAGTCGATATGCTGCGGTTCAAACTGAGCATCAGAATGGGGAAGAGAGGTGATTTAAGAGACTTTGAATGTGGCATGGTTTTTTGCCACCAGACAGGCTTGTCTGAGTATTTCAGAAACTGCTGATCTACTGGGATTTTCACACACAATCATCTCTAGTGTTTACAAAGAATGGTCCGAAAAAGAGAAAATATCCAGTGAGCGCAAATGCCTTATTGATGCCAGAGGTCAGAAAAGACTGGTTCGAACTGATAGAAAAGCAACAGTAACTCAAATAACCACGCGTTACAACAGAGGTATGCAAAAGAGCATCTCTGAACACACAACACATCAAACCTTGAGGCAAATAGGCTACAGCAGCAGAAGACCACACAGAGTGCCACTCCTGTCAGCTAAAAACAAAAAACTGAGGCTACAATTCACACAGGCTCACCAAGTTTGGACAATAGAAAATTGTGGTCTGATGAGTCTCGATTTCTGCTGTGACATTCGGCTGGTAGGGTCAGAACTTGGCATCAACAACATGAAAGCATGCATCCACCCTGCCTTTTATCAATGGTTCAGCCTAGTCGTGGTGGTGGTGTAATAGTGTGGGGGATATTTTCTTGTGACACTTTGGGCCCAGTAGTACCAATTGAGCATCGTGTCAACACCACAACCTACCTGAGTATTGTTGCTGACCATGTCCATCCCTTTATGACCACAGTGTATCCATTTTCTGGTGGCTACTTCCAGCATGATAACACCCATTTCATAAAGCTCAAATCATCTCTGACTGGTTTCTTGAACATGACAATGAGTTCACTGTACTGAAATGACCTCCACAGACACCAGATCTCAATTCAATAGAACACCTTTGGGATGTGGTAGAATGGGAGATTCCCATCATGTATGTGCAGCCGACAAATCTGCAGCAACTGCGTGATGCTATACTGTCAATATGGGCCAAAATATCTGAGGAATATTTCCAGTACCTTGTTGAATCTATGCCGTGAAGGATTAAGGCAGTTCTGAAGGCAAAAGTGTGTCCAACCCGGTACTCGTAAGCAGTGGTGGACTGGGAAAGCATTTTCAATCGGGCAAAAGTAACTGTCAGTCAGGCCACATCTGATGTGATTTAGAAAGTGAAGAATAGGAAGGGGGCGCAGAGGGGTGTGCAGGGATGCGTTCCAGTCCAGTGGTCCGGTGACAGGTCACATCCGAGGCGATATAGAAAGGGAAGACCAGGGGGTGGGGATGTGGGAGGATGGGGGGCTTGGCGATTGACCGTTGCTCCTGTTTAATAAGTTTATATAAGTATAAGTTATTTGAGGAAATTTTCACTAAAACATTCTTTCAAGAGTTCACACTTAGATGATGATTTATACTTCATTTCTTTTTGGCTTAGTCCTTTTATTAACCTGGGGTCGCCACAGTGAAATGAACCACCAACTTATCCGGCATTTGTTTTATGCAACACATGCCCTTCCAGCCACAACTCATCTCTGGGTAACATCCATGAGCTCAGAATATCATTGAGCCCAGGGCGAGAGGAGAGTTTGAGCTCAGGTAGGTCTCGAGAACTCCCCTGCTTGTGAATGTGCTAAGTTATATCTGACTAAGAGTTGCCTTAAGATGCTATTTTGAAGTAGTCAATTTACTTATGGTGTATGTCTTTGGACAGTGGAAGGAAATTGGGAAACCCGTGGAAAACCCAAGTAAACACAGGGAGAACATGCAAACTCCACCGGACAGAAAAGTCGACCAGCTAAGAGAGGGGCGGAGCCAACGGCGTTCTTGCTGTGAGGCAACAGTGCTAACCACTGGGCCGCCATGCCACCCTTTTAGAGAAGGGGAGGAGTAGGGGTGGAAGGAGGGATTCTTCAGCTCTGGTAATTTATAGTGTGTCAGTATTCATCTGATTGGTGAAATATACAAAGCTGATGGGTTACCAGCTGTGTTCAGTCATAAGCACGTAATTCTCTCGAAATTAGTTTATAAACAAACCACACCTAGGCAAACAAAAATGTTTGGTGTCACTATGAAAAACTATATTTTCTGGTAGTACCTTCACTTTTTGGGGGTCTGGGGGGGGGGTTATAATTGTATGTCTAACACATCCAGAAGCAGTTCTTAAACATCAAATGTAAATAATATAAAACCTGATGTAAGAGGTTGACCATCATTTCCCCATTGCTTGCCCAGCCTCGTGTGACCTTGCAGTTGGAACAGATCACCTGAGAGAGGTCAAAGCAGGAAAACCAGTTTTCACTCTCCACGTGGCTTTCAAAGTGGATTTGGACCTGGAACAGCAGACTCAAATAGACATGAAAACAACTGCAGGCCTGGGGTGATCCTGCTGTCTGCTGCTGTGTTTTGGCAAGGGAGTGACTGCACTTGTATGCTTTTGTTGTAGAGGGCAATCGTAAATATTCATGCTAAATGTCAACCATACACAGAACCACATCTGTTCTCAAGTCTGTCTGAAAATGCCTATAAAGTTCTGAAACATTTAAACATGATTTCAGTGTTTCTTCTGAAAACACTGCTCTTGTTTTCATGACACAACGACAAGAGGAAAACACTTTGAAAGGGCCAAACTTCACCCAAAGATGCCATTCAAAATATCTATGACTTTCTTTTTTTCTGTGGAACAAAAAATATATATTTTGAAAAAATTAAACCCTTTTGGGTGATCGAGTCCCTGCCCTCTTTCAGCATTAATTAAAAGTGTCCCCTTCACAATGTTTAATCAGTTTGGTTAGTTGAAAAGTAAAACATTTGTGTTATGTGGTTGCATCAAAATTTTCCTTTTTCTTGTTTAATTTTTATTTAATCATTTTTTGAATACTTTTAAGAGCTTCATTAATATTTAATAACATTTAATAAAAAATATAAATGTAATTAAAAATATATTATTAAAATAAAATGTGGAACTGTCACAATCACTAGCGATCTAGTCCATATAGATCGCTGGAGAACTACAAATCCCATTTTACCTGTTCACACACACCTGTTCCGGATTACTGATAATGACACACAGACACAAAGCTGAAGCTCATCAGTGAATTATTAACTGGACTATAAAAACACCTCTCTTGGCAACACCCATTTATGAGTCTTGTTTTACCCTGTGTAACATTACAAAGCGGTTTTCCTTGTTTGTCTCGCCATGTTACGCTCGCTTTGTTTAACCGTTTTGATTCTTTGCCGTTTAGCCTGACATTTTGCCTGTATTTTGACAACATATTTTTATTTACGGTGACAGTGCCTCAGTGGTTAGTACTGTCACCTCACAGCAAAAAGGCAGCTGGTCGAGTCCCTGTGTGGAGTTAGCATGTTCTACCTGTGTTGGTGTGGGTTTCCTCTGGGTGATCTGGTTTTGCCACAGTCCAAAGACATGCGATATGTATGTATAAACTAAATTCACCGTAGTGTATGTGTGTGAATGGGTATTTATGGATGTTTTCCAGTACTGGGTTGCAGATGGAAGGGCATCCGGTACGTAAAACATATGCTGGATTAGTTGGTGGTTCATTCCACTGTGCCAACCCCAGATTTATAAACGGACTAAGCCAAAGAAAAATTTATGAATTTTGGATTACCTTTATGCTTCTGTTTTGACCATTGCCTGACTGACTACTTTTATTATTAAAGACCTGCATGTGGATCCCCCAACCCTGTTGTCCACCATCCTCACGTAACAGTACCACTGTAGTTGAGCTCACAAAAAAATGTTAAAGATGTTGTTATAATATTCATAACACAATTATAATGGCTTTATGATAATCATGTTCATGATATATTTATGACAAGTTGTTTTTATAATGTCATTTTGTCATAACAAAGACATTTCAAACTATGGCATCTCTGCATTTAAAATGACACACCTGAGCTAATGACACTTAATGGCAGTTGTCATAAGCATGCACAGAAATAAATAAATAAACACTTGAACATTCGTACATATATAATCTAAAGTCTGTACCATCCTCTCTGGAAATTTCTTCAGGCTAAACAAAAGAGCAGAATTGATATCATGAATGAGAAATGATGAAGATCCTTCACTATTTTTTGATGTTCTCCTGTTTGGATTGAGTTATTAGATACTGGCATGATTACAACATAATTACATGCACAATCACGACCGCCAAGGATTGGATTAACTAACCAAAGGCTTAGCAATCAACGATCCCTGTCAATTGTGTACATTATTGTCCATGCTTCATTTGATATGAAATTAATTTAGCTCAAAGGTTGAGAGCAGCTTATCGTCTGGTGTTATGATTGCTAGTTAACTTCACTCTAGATGTATAATTTATTGTATCAAAGTCCATCTGCTCACAAAATGATCTGCTTCTGAGGGAGGACAGACCCTCTTTTTTGAATGGCACAACATTTCTGCTCACTTATGCATCATTACAAGTTAAAAACAAATTGAAATGTTGACCGGATTAAAGTTGTAGCTTACCCAATTCACACTGCATGTATTTGGACTTGTGGAGGAAACCAGAGCACCGAACACAGGGAGAACATGCAAACTCCACATAGAAATGCCAACTGACCCAGCCGAGGCTCGAACCAGCGACCTTCGTGCTGTGAGGCGACAGCGCTATCCACTGCGCCACCACATCACCCCCAGGAATAATCAGATGGACTATAAACACAGCACACACAAATCATTGCTGAGTCTTGTTCACTGTTAACCTGTAGCATTACAAAGCGTCGATCCTTGTTTTTCTGTGTTTTCCTGTTATTGATTCTTTGCCGCCTGTACTGACCATTCACCTGTTTTTGACTACAATCTTGAATTACCTTTATGCTCCTGTTTGCTACCTGTTTGACCATTGTCTGCCTGACTAATCCTAATAATAAACTGCACTGGATCCTCAATTCCGTTGTCCAGTGTCACCTGTCACAATAAAGCATATACAGTTGAAGTCAGAATAATTACCCCCCCTGAATTATTAGCCCCCCTGTTTATTTTTTCCCCAATTTCTGTTTAACGGAGATAAGAGTTTTTTCAACACATTTCTAAACATATTAGTTTTAATAACTTATCTCTAATAACTGATTTATTTTTTCTTTGCCATGATGACAGTAAATAATATTTTACTAGATATATTTCAAGACACTTCTATACATCTTAAAGTGACATTTAAAGGCTTATTGGGTTAATTAGGTTAACTAGGCAGGTTATACCCTATTTGGCAAGTTATTGTATAACACTGGTTTGTTCTATAGACAATCGAGGAAAAAAAAATTTGCTTAAAGGGGCTAAAAATTTTGACCTTAAAATGGTTCTTAAAAAATTAAAAACTGCTTTGGTTCTAGCCAAAATAAAACAAATAAGAAAAAATATTATCAGACATACTGTGAAAATTCCCTTGCTCTGTTAAACATAATTTGGGAAATATTTTAAAAAGAAAGAAAAATTCAAAGGGGGGCTATTAATTCTGACTTCAACTGTATATGCTCAGCATATATAAGTACACCCCTCACAAATCCACCTTCAGATTTATTTTTTTTTACATAGGACGCTATACAATATTATATTTGTGCATATACATTAGATTAGTCAGTACTGAAGCCAAATCTGGAGCTTATCTAACAAAATAACTTACGATGACGGTTCAAAAACTAGTACACCCAAATTTATATGTTATAGTAAAATATTAAATACAAAATTTAAAAAGAGGAAAAATCTAGAGAAGCAAAAAAATGGATGTAGGCTGTAATTTATTTTTTGCAATATTTAGCTTGATTTTAATTATCTTTCAATTTCTAAATATGTTTGGTGACTAAAATATTATTTTAATAAATAAATCTGTTTCATAAATCAGTTTTGTTTAAATGCACCAAAACACATTGCCTATATTCACTGAAAAAATGGGGTATACTCAATTGTGCCTACAACTGTACTATGTTTGCTGGCAAATGAACTCTTCAATGCACAATAACAAATAAAAAAAATTAAAAATATTATGAAGAAAGATTGTTTTTCTTTCTTTCTTTGTAGAAAGAAAGAAAGAAAGAAAGAAAGAAATTTCATGTTGTTCCAATCCTGAGAATAAATATTTTTATAATCAAATTGTAGTGAACTCACTTTCTTACCTCTAATTCTATAGCAGTTAACTTAATCGTACAATGCAGTTCAAATTGTGTAAATGTAACCATATTAATACAAAACTTTTGTCATGTTTTGCAAACATAACGGCACATTTTCATGTTACAATTGTTCTCTATTTCCTGTTATCAGTGTAGTCTATTGCTATAATAAAGCAACTAGATTGATTTTCAGGTTCTGTACTGAGAAGAGAGCATGTCTGTCTTCTGACAACACAGGGAGTCCAAAAACAGAAATGCTGTAATCATGAGTGGAGTCATTTACAACCCAGGGCTCTGAATCTATCAAGCATTCTAGCACATGATTGCTATTGTGTTTATGCATTGCAGGCTCTGATAATCTACTGTGCTGCCTCCAGGAAGGAAGAAGCAGCACAAATTAGTTGATTAGGAAAACCTCTGAGCTGCTTTTCCAAGGTACACCTAGTGTCAGGGTGAAAACAGGTCTATTCAGGATGACATGCTCCATCGGGGTTGTCATTTATACTGCCTCAAATCAACATAAACCTCCCTTCAGATATATAGAAGTGATTTTGCCATTTAAAAAAAACTATTGAAAACCTTTTGGATGTTTTAAAACTTGGTGTGAAATCTTGATTTTGTTTTTATTATAGGCATTTTAGTCGATTCTTGGTTACTGGCCCTTTCATAATTTAAAAGGAGCATATTATGGATACTTTTCAAATAAATACCTAGTGTCCACATAATGTCTAGAGTGTGAACAATATTGTTTTAGTAAATGAAAACTAAGACTAAAACTAAAACTAATTTAATTGTATTATCTTTTAATTTTTAAATATGTTTAGTGACTAATATAATATATTATTTTATAAATACCTGTTTGTTGACTTCAGCTCAGCATTCAACACTGTCATACCCTGTAAGTTAATGATCAAACTTAGAGACCTGGATATAGACAAGTCTCTCTGTAACTGGGTTATGGACTTTCTGACTAACAGACCTCAGAATGTTAGATCAGACCACATCTGCTCCACCACCGTCACACTCAACACTGGTGTACCACAGGGCTGTGTGCTGAGCCCCTTCCTCTACTCTCTTTTTACCATCGACTGTAGGCCTGTGAACAGATCCAACGCCATCATCAAATTTGCAGATGACACCACAGTGATTGGTCTAATCAGCAATAATGATGAGACTGCCTACAGGGAGGAGATACAGCATCTGGCCACTTGGTGCACCAACAATAATCTGCTCCTTAACACTGACAAGACCAAGGAGCTCATTGTGGTCTTCAGGAAGGGACAAACAGGCTCACATGATCCCATCCACATCAATGGGATGGCCGTCGAGTCTGTCTCTTCCTTCAAGTTCCTGGGGACCCACATCTCCAAGGACCTTTCCTGGACCTCCAACACCTCCAGCCTGGTCAAGAAGGCTCACCAGCGCCTATTTTTCTTAAGGCAACTTAAGAAGAACCAGCTGTCATCAGCCGTCTTGGTGAACTTCTACCGATGTACAATAGAAAGCATCCTGACGAACTGTGTCACAGTCTGGTATGGAAGCTGCTCTGTTGCGGAGCATAAAGCACTGCAGCGGGTGGTGAAAACTGCCCAACACATCACAGGGACCACACTGCCAGCCATAGAGGAAATGCAGAGGAAACACTGTCTGCGCCAAGCATGCAGTATTCTTAAAGATTCCTCTCACCCTGCTCACAGACTGTTTTCTCTCCTGCCTTCTGGCAGGCGCTTCAGGCTCCCCCGGACAATAACCAGCAGACTAAAGAACAGCTTCTTCCCCAGAGCTGTCTCCCTTTTGAACTCTGCCCCCCACTGACTTTTTGCCCCCCTAATACACACCCCACTCTCCTCATAACTCAGACTCCTCAAAATCACTGCACTACTTAACATTTGCACATTTAAAAATTACTTAACATTTGCACATTTAAAAATTGCACATATTCATTGCACTGATTGATTCACTTATTTAAAAATTACATACCTACTGCACATGTACATTTGTAAATTATGTACACACCCACTGTACATATACATTTGTAATTATGTTTATCTATCTGCACACTTCTGATTATTAATAGCAACCTGTACATTTATCCATCTATTGTAAATCTGTTCATAGCTAACACAACCTGTATATAATGTTGATAGTACATCCATTTGTAAATATCACCATAGTTTTTCTATAACTGCACTTTATAACTTATACCTGTATCCTGCACTTGCTGCTATTGCACTCCTGGTTAGACCTAAACTGCATTTCGTTTCCTTGTACTTGTACATGTGT
>CAIGQZ010032903.1:8029467-8075689 GCA_903798205.1 Danio tinwini | reverse complement strand
ATATATATATATATATATATACATTGATGAAATTACATTCATACTGCACACTTTAGCTTCAAACGAGTAGACAGTTATCTAATAATTATTATTTAGCATAATTCATCTAGTATGATTTTGGTTATACGATCTTATCACTGTTGCTAAAAATGACTTCCTGTATCTTCCTCTATAACACCAGGGTTGAATTAATCTTGCACTAAAAGAGCTTGGACGGACTGTATCAAAAAGGGGATGATTATCATGGTTCATCATACTGACAAATTTGTCCATGATTTAATCATGTGCAATCTCTTTTACAGTGGTAGTACACACCCCACAACAGAACCTGCCATTTTTATAAGCTTATTTAATTTGTTTAATTTGTTATATTTAATATATTGTTATAAGCAACAACAAGCTCTTGATTGTAAACCCAGAAATTGAATTTAACCGTAATTATAGTTCTTTGCTAGTTTCTCTGTTTTAAAACACATCAATATGTGTTTCATGTTGAAAGTTGATGGGTTTTGCAACAAAGTGAGCACAGGAGAATTCACATCAGCATTGTATATGTAACACAGTGACCAAAGCAACAATGGCAACAAGCCTTGATAATGTCACTCCCACCAGGGTACTTGAAGATAAAAGTGGTGTTCCAGCAGCAAAGCCAACTATAATATCTGTGTTGATTGAACAAATCTTTTTTTTTTTTTTTTGCAAGCAACATCTAATAATAATGATAATAATAATTTGTGCCACACTTTTGAATGCTTAATAACAGAGCTAGCTTATCAGTGCTGTCATGATGTAATTTTTCTGCCACTCCAAACTGATTAATCACACCGTATTATATTATACTAACAGCACAGGTAATCAACTCAAAGACCTCTGCGGTTTCATAAACAAATGTGGCAGACCATCATCCAAATGAATAGGAATGCCATCAGATAGCATTCTCCAGATATTACATCAGTGGTCGAAACACAAGAGCACAGACAGAATACAAAGCATATTCTCTCATCGGTCAGCTTGTTTAAAAACAAATTTGTGCTGTATGTCTCGAGCGCCAGCAAATATCGAGCGATGAGGGAAATCCATTGGGGACATCACACCCTGGCTCGATACTGATATCAAAAGGCATCAATGTTGTTCAACATTTCAGTTTTTTTTTTCAACCACCCAAAGTCACACAGAGAATTTCATAGCATTTCCGATTAGTTCACGTGGGTGGTGCGGATGGCTGTGCAGTGCAGTACAATGAGAAAACCTGGCAGGACTAGCGTTCTCCACAGCACTCAATGATTTAGTGCTGTTCCAAACCTATCAGGCACTGCTGCCATGATGTACGACCCTCCATTCACGTACCACCACGTACCACTCAGACAAACCTCGGCTTCTGCAATCCACACAGAGGCCTCTTTCGCAGCCAGGGTGGATGAATTACACTGTGAAATATGTTAATAGCCCCTCGGCTTGATGTATGCCTTCCAAAACCATCGTCGGGTTGTTTTAGGGAACTTGAGGCAAAGCTGTAAACTATATTATTCTGAATTAATCTATTACCCTCTACGCATTTCCGTCTGTCTGCACTTTTCCCGAGCTCATTAAAAGCGCTAAGTGCGGGAAGCTCTTCATAGCAAAACCGCCTTAACTATACAAAAGAGTTACAACTTAAAAGACACCTCAGACAAAACACTTCCCTTTAATGTCATGCTTTTAGGGCTTCAGCGGATCCCATCACCAGACTAAGAGCCACCTTACGCAGAAGGTTTAACAGCCACAAGCGTGCTGGATCAATAGTTAAAAAGTAGATATCAGAGCCTGTCTGCGAGTGCCCTCCTCGCAATCGAACAAACCTGGCGCTACATACTTGTTAATGCATTAGCCTGCCAACAACAATAACATGTAAGGTGCGAAAGCTTATCCCAGTCCCATTGCCGAGGCGTTCCGTGCCGACAAGCTGTCTGTTAGCAGTGTGTAAGTGAATGATGAATGCTTCCTGGATAACAAGATCGCAATAGTACTTTAAAGCCCCCCTTTATTTTCAATTCGTAATACAAAGAGAACATATGCCGTGAGGAGAATCATCCATATGACTACAATCCGAAAATAAAACTGTAAACGCTCTCTCCGCGTAAGTGTGAGATCACCTCAGATCTGCCGCTTTCAGACGTTCTTTATTTGTTAATATAGAGGGTATGTGACATTATAAACAAGAATGAGATTCCTTTGAAGGAGTTTTGACAGTTTTGTTGGATTTTAGCTGAGGTGAAGTGCAGGCAGATGTTGTTTGTGGTTTGAGGTTTGCACATCTTTGTAGATGGTGGTTAAAAAGGAAGCTGTTTTTTTACTAGAACATCACGCATGAGAGAAATGTACTGTAGTTAAATACATGCTGAGCAAAGCAATCAATTGTGCACTAGAGGTCTGACAGGAACTTTTATGCCTCGGTAGACTTCATTTTTTATTTTTTTTTGATGCAGTAAGAGTATATCTCTGCATTTTTGCCTAAAAGGAATATTGCATTGTGCTTTTAATGTAAGCTATGCACAAATGCAGGCATTTATTTATAAAGTATATAGATTTTGACTATACTACCCAAAGGATTTTTGTACATAATTTGACATGTTGCCTTTTCACAGTCAAATCTTAGTTATATACTGTACGTTATTTGCATTGTGTACTTGCCAACATAGGCTCATTCTGAAGATTTACCCCTACATTTGTGGAGATCGCTGATTATGTAGCCAGAGGTATGTATGGCTGCATTTCATTATTTAACTGAAGGCTATGGGGCAGCATGACGCCGTTGCTTTTCGCGCTACCAGCTGACCGGATATGGACAACTTTCCTGCTATAACGAGTTTGTCCAGTGGCTCACAGTGTATTTTGGCAGACTTGTGAAATGGAGCGGAGTTGACTGTGACGACTGGTGGAGAACATCTGGTGAAGAACGGTTCCAGAAAGCGGTTAAGACAAAAACAGAAGTCAAAAAATAAAATAAACAAGTAAATAGCGGAATGAGAATGTGGTAAAATCGAAAAAAGTGGTAAATATCAGGCGAGGGCTTTTCTTTTTCTGCATTTCTTTTTAAAAGACGAGCAGGTGCAAATAGCACTTGTGGGAGATTTTTTGAGATCTCAAAAAGCATACACAGTGGCCTCTGGTGGATTTGCGAAACAAAACTGCAAAAAAATGTAGCTCCTGGGATGTAGCCAATCCCCCCCCCCTCCCCCTCAAACCCTAACTTAACCCTGCATACTGTGACTAATGACCTAACGTCATGGCTATGGAATATTTTCTGGGAATTTACTGGGAATCCAAGTAAGACATGTTTTAGTGCACTATAGCAAAATAAAATGTTGTACAAAATGGTAACTGATAACTACAGTATTTATATTCACTTGCTTTTGTTTTTTTTTTACCTTCCTGTCATGTTCGGGTCAAATCTGACCGATTTACAACTTAAACACTCATGATAAATATTGTGTTTTACATCTGATTGACTCAAAGCCTTATAATATCCTCCATACTATGGACTTAAATATATATATAAAAGTGATGATCACCTCTTTCATTCAATTTTGAGTGTTTTAATCATCCTTGTGTTCCCGGTCAAAAGTGACCGTCATAGAAAATGAATGGGTATCCAGACTATATTCAGCCATCAGACAGAAAACATCCCCATGCACACCACCCCAACTCACTCACTCACTCACCCACTCACTCACTCACACACACATTTCAGACTGAACAATATCTTTTGCAGGTACACATCTCTTTTCCGCGCGTATGTGCTAATCCTCCAGCCTGATCTCACAAGGAAACGTAACTGTTTTATGTTTTGTCAGTTTAGTGGCTAATTCGTACAAGTTCAGTCATACAAAAATGTACGATTTTTAAAAGGAGGCGTGGCTCCCAACCCAACCCCTAAACCCAACCGTCATTGGGGAGAGGCAAATTGTACTAAATTGTATGTATGAGATCATATAAATTCATACGGATTAGCCACTAAATCAGTTATGAATTGTCATGGGATAGCGTTGGATCCTTCAACGTGAATCAACTTCCTGATAAAACAATTATGTGAACCCATATGTGTGTTCCTTTCTTTCTTTCGTTCTTTCTTTCTTTCTTTCTTTTTTCTTTCTTTCATTCTTTCTTTCTTTCTTTCTTTCTTTCTTTCTTTCTTTCTTTTTTTTCTTTCTTTCTTTGACATTCTTTGTTCAGCCTATCTCTGAGTGTACCACACTCTCAGAAATAAAGGTACACGAGCTGTCACTGGGGTGGTACTGTACCTTTTCAAAAGGTACAAATTTGTACCTAAAAGGTCCATATTAATACCTCAAGGGTACATATTAGTACCTAAAAAGTACAAAAATGTTCCTCTTAAAATTTTTAGGTACTAATACTGTATATACTTTTAAGGTACCAATATGGACCCTTTAAGTACAAAT
This sequence comes from Danio tinwini, assembly GCA_903798205.1. NCBI lineage: Eukaryota > Metazoa > Chordata > Actinopteri > Cypriniformes > Danionidae > Danio > Danio tinwini. The sequence goes on along the minus strand of CAIGQZ010032903.1, from coordinate 8,071,250 downwards.
ATGTGCCTTTTGAAAAGGTACCACCCAAGTGACAGCTCGCGTACCTTTATTTAAGTGCAGAAGCACCTTAGCTTAGCTTAGCATCAAATATTTTATTGCATTAGACCATTAGCATCTCGCTTTAAATGACCAAAGTATAACTAGTGCTAGTTCTGTGTCCTACTCACAGTCTATACCCTCTGTCAATATTCCCTATATTATTATACTAATGTAGTCCAATTGAAGGACTGAATGAAATTTCGAGCACTCGAAATTTTTTTGGTCAAACTCTGTGATAGTTATTTTAGTGAGCTGTCTATTAGTAACAAAACAAAGTATTCTGATTTCTGTCATCTATCGTTCGTTTTGTAATACAGTTTCAGTGCCTATTTGTATTTTCACTGCAGTTATTTTATGTCCAATTCTATAAATTCATGTTAAATACTACTTTGAGACATTGTTCACATCTAAAGGATGTTGAATACAAATTTGGTGGTGAAAAATGTTTTTTTTGTGTGTGTGCTAATATAAGAGCAGTTAAAATAGGCCGGCCAATTTTGACCAGGAACACTAAAGTAAAAGGCAGGATGTGAAAATTACAGGAGGGTTAAGCAGCCTAACATGGGTTAGTTCATTCATTAGTTATAAATCACACTAAAAGCTCCTGCAAACAAAAAAAGTGTTCTTAGGCATAGTTCATCCAAAAAAATACAGTTTACTCAATATTTACTCACAGTCAAGTTGTTCCAAACATTTATCAGTTTCTTTCCTCCGGATCGTTGAAAGCCTGCAACCATTACTTACATAGTAGGAAAAACAAATACTATAGAAGTCAATGTTTACGGGTTTCTAGCTTTCTTAAAAAAAAAAAAAATATATATATATATATATATATATATATATATATATATATTCTATTGCATTTATCAAAAGAAAGAAACACATGAAGGTTTCAAACCAGTTAAAGGTGAGAAAATGAGGACAGAATTTTTCGCATTTTTGGGTGAACTATCCCTTAAAAAAAAGAGGGAGGGTCTCCACAAGTGCTAAAAGAGATTTGGGAGCTAACAAGATGCATTTGAATGCATGTTAATTTGAGGTTAAACATTAATGTGTCTCAGTTGACCATTTATTTTCACATTAAAACCAGGTGGAAAGACCAACGCAAACAGTTTGGCTCAATTTTGGCAGAAACTATTTGAAAACAGTTATTTCTGTATTTCAGCATTTAGTAGTGCTTCTGGCTCAGAAATTACATGCTTCACCTTTAAAGACTAAATTACATAACTAAAGGTCATTTTGATAATTAACTCCACATAAGTTTAATTGGAGGGTTATTTACCAAATCACTGGAGGGTAAATCATTTGTAAATTATTCATTGGAAAATGTTGACAAATCATTTGCAATATAGCACAATTTTTCATATTACAGTAAAGATGTCTTACACCCTGTTCATCTGCTGTAAAATATATATATTTATAGGAAATTTAATTTCATATAATACTTCATAAATTGTGCAATGGTCTGTTCAACCGGAGAGCAATTAATCACCTTTAAGGAGGAATAGACTAACCATTTTAGGCTTTAGTTGCACACAAAAAGAGCCATCATTTGCCTTTACTGTACGTAAATCTTTTAAATGCAACCTATTCTGGTCTAATATTGAAGTATTGATGCTGTTTTTTTAAAAAAAGGTCATGATGAACAATCATTTTGATTTATTTTGTATGGTTCTCTGTGGTCCGCTTATACTATTATCAAGACTTTTACAGAAAAAGACATTAATTTAGAAGCAATAGGTTATTTTGTTGTTCAGTTTGACCCCTTTTAAATAGTTGTGGTCCATTGTAGAATTAGACATAAACACCCACTGGTATTATTTGCCAGTATTACTGGTATTATACCCACTTTGGTATTATTTAATAAACTGCTGTGTGCTTGCATGCTTACTGTGAGCTGTGATTTAGGTGAAAAGGTCCTGACTCTCTGTGGTAATTTAAAAAATCCTATGGCACTTCTCGTAAAGAGTAGGGGTGTAACCCCAGTGTCCTGGCCAAAGTCCCTCGATCAGCCCTCACGATCATGGCCTCCCAATTATCCCCATTCACCGAATTGTCTCTACCACTGTCTCTGTGAGCGCTGAGTCGTGAGCGCACTGGTGGCGTTGTCCTTTGGCTGCCGTCGCATCATCCAAGTGGATGCTGCACACTAGTGGGGGTGTGGAGAGACTGCCCCTCATGATTGTGGAGCGCCTTGGGTGTTTGGCCATACACAAATGCGCTATAAAAATATACATTACATTACAAAAGCAGACACATTTCTTAGAGCATTTCAAGTGATCTGTAATAACAGACTAATTGATACTGGCCACCAGTGTAGGGTACATCACTTCAAAAAAATTAATTTATTTAATTGTTTATTTGGCAGGGACAGTGTACATTAATTAGGCTATTTTTCATCTGTTGTCCCTGGACAGATGTTAAAATGTCACCCTAAATTATCCAATCAATCAAGCATAACTAACAATCACTAAAGTAGACATAGTTAAAGGTATGTATGTAAGTTTCACACCCAGTGGTTGAACTAGATACTACATTTCTGGATCAAAACAAACATAAGCACAGATTGCCAGACTGAGGATCAAAAGGAGCGATTCTCACGATCAAGCCTAAAGGCTGATTTAAACCATGTTCTAAATAAAAGCAATGCCATGTGATATAAGGAATATTTCCATATTAAAAGGAGTTTTTAGGAACACCTTGTGCTTTGTTCAGGGTTAAATGCTAACAATATGAGTTTGAATGCCATTTATTGTAATACGACTAAAAGCAGCAGCAGATAGTTGATCTCAAATTTTGTTTAATAAATAAACCATCTGAAATTGAACTTTAGATCTGTGACTCAAAACCAAAACAAAGTGATTCAGCATCTACATTTAATAATGTTAAAGAGGTTTAATATGTATTAATTAGATTATAAACCTTACCATTTTATGAGTGAGTGCATATTCTGTGCTTCTGAATGGCTGTATTTAAATTTCTGTCATGTTTCGTCTGGTGCAAAAAGCCAAATTGCTTCTCAATGCAAATCTCATCACGTAGCATGTTGTTATGACACAGGGTTACAATGTAACTTGCTCACCTAATGTTTACGCTCGTAATATTTATATCATTTGCAAATTAATAACCTCATGTGGAACTCTGAATCTGTGTCTCATTTCAGAGTCTGCTACTGTTCACCAGTGGTCACAGTTTGGTCATGGACGCATGCTTTGATAGCCTTTCTGAATGAATCAATGAAATAAGCTGTTTTCCATCAAGGCAAACCGGGGTGCTGAAATATAATTGTCTAAACTGGCATTGGGCGGGTGAAAAGAACCAAAACAAAGACAGATATTCCGACACGGAACGCCAGTTTCTTAAAGCAAAATAACTGACATTAGCATTGTTTTTAAATAAACATGTATGTTCACTTAGCATGTTTCTTAAATATCTGCAAACATATTATGGTATTTTTATGCTTTAGGAGAGTCAAAAACTTACATACTGTGAAGCACCTTTAAATAGATCTTAATATATAAAATGTCTTTGAACAAAATAAACTAAAACACCAACATTGAGATAAGAATAGTTAAAACATACAGTATTTAAACAACAAATCATTTAGATGGCAGGCACAAGTGCTAAGTACATGGTAATACAAATGATGACATGTCTGATGTTTTTTTATATGTGTTTTGAACATATTGTTAGTGATTATTTCTCTGATGCTCCCAGTTTAACTCCTGTGCAGCTATAACTGAAACGGCACCCTGACCAAAGGCACTTTTCCAGAGTGGGACAATACAGTCTTGCTGTGTTACTCTCTGTGTGGTGTGATGTTTACAAACTGACTGAGAGGGAGATGAATGATTTTATACGAATGTTTGAATATTTAATGAAAATTTTCCAGCTTAACAGTATATGATTTGTAAAATGGTACGATGATGAATGATGTCTAAGAGGCTTTGTATCCAGTAGGTTTATTGTCTATTTGTATTGTGACTCTATGGGCTTTAGCATTGTTTTGTTTGCCTGTGACCAGGTTGTTAAACAGTAGGTTATGTGTGAAAAAAATCATCGAATGCATGAATATTTAGCTGTCTGCATGGATATATGTTACCTTATGAACTAGGAATTAGGCATATTAAACTACATAATGAATTTATAATTATTAATTAAATCATTCAAATTTCATGGTAAGTCATTCATTCATTCATTTTCTTTTCAGCTTACTACCTTTATTAATCAGTGGTCACCACAGCAGACTGAACTGCCAACTTATCCAGCATATATTTTATGCAGCGGATGCCCTTCCAGCTGCAACCCATCACTGGAAAACACCCATACACTCTCATTCACACACATACACTACGGACAATTTAGTTTACCCAATTCACCTATAGCACATGTTTTTGAACATGTGGGGGAAACCAGAGCACCTGGAGGAAACCCACGTGAACACGGGGAGAACATTCAAACTCCACACAGAAATGCCAACTGAACCAGCCGAGGCTCGAACCAGTGATTTTCTTGCTGTGAGGTGACATCGCTCACTGCGCCACCGCACTACCTTCAATGTAGGTCAATATAAATTCAACTCTTTTAATTCTTTTAATTTATGTAAAACAGTATATGTATCAATCCATAATATTTCAAATTAACAACATCAAATGTCATATTTCATTTCATTCTTATCGTAACTGCACTTTCTGTTGAACACAAAAGAAGATATATTGAATAACATTGGAAACCTGTAACTACTGACATCCACAGTAGGAAAAACAAATTGCTATGGAAGTTACAGGTTTCCAACATTATTCAAAACAGCTTGTTTTGTGTTCAACTGAAAAAAGAAAAGAAAATACAAACTGATGGTGATGGTGGGCATAATTTTCTTTTATGGATGAACTATGACTTAAAAAAAAGTATATCCACTATTTCAAAAGCAATGCAAATACTATGATTTTCCAAAGCTTGGCACTGCTTAGTGTTTACATGTCTTCAAAGAGCATCTTTATTGTCAGGTTTCTGCATGCAATCAGTGGTCTGTGCAGAGATGTAGTGTTGTTTTGGCTGATTGGCTTTAACAGAAGCTGTTTTTAGATCGAGAAAGTTTTTAGTTCTGAAACTTACAGGATGTTTTTGTAGTAAAATTGCTCAGTTTAAGCTGCCTATACCATATAAGCATACAGCATCATCAATCCAGTTCGTGAAGAGATTAGCATCCAAAGATACAAATTACAATTGTGCACAAATCTGAAATATTGCTTTTATCTGTTTTCATCATTCAGTTAAAGAGAACAAAGTCACACCGTTCAATACAGTTCTGCTCTTTTAGGAGTCTTAAATGATGTAAAACCACTCAAATGTGTTTGAATGACAATGAAAAAAAGACTATGGGTGTCTACAGATGTTAAAAGGGAGATTTATTTAACCCTGATGTGAAATGCTGTAAATCAATGCTTTGTTTTATAAAGTAATATTCACAATCCAGGCTCATTGGGAAAATGTATCTGGCAACTGCCTGTATTTTTCCGTAAATTTAACGGATTTTTTTAAAACCAGCCTTTTCGGTCAACTTAAAAAAATAATTTGGCACAACTTCAACCACTGAAGTTTAATAACCTCAAACTTTCTTTGCAGCTGGTTGCAGTTAACTCAACTTTTCATTTTTTACAGTGCAATGTGAATATAAAACCAACTTTAGCTCAGTGAAGCAGGCTAAAGTAGTCGGAATAGCGCAATTTCCTTATGTTTTGTTGTTAAACTAATAAAAATCTACATTATGCATGCTGTAAAAGACCTAATAAAATTGAGAATAGTCACATCAAGCTTTCGCCGGAAAATTTCAGTGGCTGAAAAACAACGTAAAACTACACAATCTACATCAGCTTTGCATGACTAAAATAGCTTTAAAACATAACATTACCTGTCTAAAAGAAATACCTCAGTCATGGTGTCATCCTTCCTCCAGCAAAAGTAACTGCAACATTGATTCAGGGTTTGAAAAAATTTTGATTTAGCATTTGTCTTTATATTTATACGTGCAAATGGCGGATCTGCGTGAACAGAGGTGTGCAGATGTACAAAGCTACATTTGTTGACAAACAGTTTGTGCTAATTATCAGAATTATGGAAATTATCGGCCGGACAATTTTTTAATTGGGTGAATATTTTTTAGTCTTATGCCTGACCCAGAATATAAAAATACATATAAATTAATTTAGATAATTTAGTTTAATCATTACTATTGAAATGTGAAGACTTTCAAACAGCACAGCATTTGTATGCAGCATTCCTAATGCACATAAAAATAGGTGGAAGGAAACATAGTTACTAAGAAACACACTATGACTGATAAATGTAATAAATCAGTGATTCTTTTTTTATATAGTACCTATAGTATTATAGTTTGTTGTATATGTAAAATCAGGCCACAACAAGCTGCTGATTATGACTACAGATGAACTTTATTGCCTTTGTGAAGCACAAGAACAAACAACATTTAACACGCCAAGAAACTTGTGATCAATTTTGCTACAAAGTGAAGACAGGAGAATCTGCATCAGCGTTGTAAAGGGAACACAGTGACTACAACAACAATGGAAACAAGCCTCGATAATGGTATTGCACTCCAAAACCAGAGTAGTTACGGGTGAAAGTGCTGTGCTGGCAGCAAAGGAAAACATAAAAACAGTGTTGATGGAACAAACCAGTGGAAGAAAGCTGACATGTACAAAGAAGTTTGTGGTGGGTGTACTAAAATCCACACTCCAGGCTTAACTCAACGGGAGCAACAGACGGCCAAATGCATTTTACATGAGGGAGAGAGAAGTGGAGTGCTTTGGGGCACATTATCCAAAGCACAAATGGACTCCCAACCAGATGTCAACCTCCTCAAATATTTACAACAGAGATTATGTTTAATAACTTTCATTATAAACTATGATTGGTCTGGATATTACTGCGCTTAAAACCATTCCCTGTCTGAGTACAGTTCATTTATCTGAGGAATGAGACGTACTCCCTTAATAACAATGAAATCTTCGCGACATTTAAAATTAGGATCAGTCAATGTGGTGATTCATTTAAAGAAGGGTCAAGGACATTTTGTGCCTGAACCAAATAAAATTTGCAAATGCATTTATTACATTTTAGATAGATAGAAAGTATCATATGAAATATAAATAAAGCTTATACTTACAGTAACCTAAAACACAGTTGTGATCTTTCATCATTATTCAGCTAGAAGGTATAGTTATCTAAAACAGTGGTTCTCAACCACCATGCCGCACAAGAAATCATTAATTAATTCCATCTAAATGATCTTTTATTTTGCAAAAATGTTTTATTTTGAAAATGACCATATTCTCTCGCTTACATCTTGGTCACTTGAGTGGCCAAATTTAACCCACAAGCAGCAAAATAAGTAAGAAACAGAGATCTTTGGAAAGTTTCTTTGCAAAGGGGAAAAGCCCCAATGAAGCACCCACAGACTGCCAAGGAATGGATTCGCAACTCATTTGTCAACAAATCAGGTGAGTCCAGCATGTCTCTGCAAGATGATCAACTTTATAACAGGTCTTTTCTAGAGTTCACGCAAGTTCGTCATTTCCAATAGAAGTGCGCAGCTCATTCCTTCCAGACGCACCCAGTTGAATAAATGCTGCGAGTGCACCATGAGTGACATGACAAGAACTGACCAATCAGCTTTATACTTTGCATGGAATATACACATTTCAGCAAACTAATCATCTCAAACAGAGAGCACCCAAACACTGCAGTGAATTGTAATTTTCTCCACAAATAAAACATGTATCAGTGTGACAGCACAGTTTTGTCAGCTTGTCATCCTGAGAAAATTATTGATGGTTGCCTAGCACACGAACCACCCCCACCCCTAATCTGAATTAAAACTGTCAAGCGTTGACCGGTCCGTGGTGATAAAAAGGTTGAGGACCACTGATCTAAAAGATGAAACAGCATTTATTCTGACCTGTACGTAAAAAGAATAATTAATCAAACTACATTTTGTAACGTTTTAAATTTTTCAAAACTTCTTGCTGACAAGTGGATTTGGAAAATATTTGGATTTGAAGGTTAATGTAACTATAAAGATAAACGTTTTATATAAGATATAAACTTGTAATTTTACAACTAATGAGATTTTTCATGTGGGTATCTTCTGTAAACTATAATATAAATGTATGATATAATTATGATAATTATAATAATAGCAACAATAAGATGTATTATTATTATTATTATTATGTCATACTAAAGCATGGGGGGGTGGGGCAATTGTAAAGATTAAAACTGTTCTATTATATATTTACATTTAATTTTTTTGATGTTTGAAACCCATTTTCATCTGATTGATAGGGGTAGAGCGGGACGAAAGTACCATTTTTCATAAACACCTCTTTTTAAAAGGTAATGTATTAGACTGAAACATATTTGTGCTGTGGCTACTAACTCAAAAGTGTGGTTATCTATATCAGGTGGTTTTTTGAACAAATGCAGAACAACTTCAAAATAGTTTCACTAAACATAAATTACACATTGTTACTTTTGACCTCGTCCATACGGACAAAAGAAACGGTACTCAACAATATTTTCTAGATTTACTGGCTTAATCTTGTTTATTTTAATTGTATCTGACTATGATCTTGTTAATGTTACCCGCAAACATGTCTTTTTCTTTATTTTTTGCAAAAATATTAAACAGCATTTTCAATTTAAATTTCAGTTCCTTCAAATGTTTCAACAATGCAAAATGTTGTTGTTGTTTTTTTTTTTTTTTTAATATTTTTTTATTATTTTTGGAAATATGCATTTATTTTATAAAACAAACACTGCAAACTCTAATGTGTAGGTGAAAAATGTTGTCTATTAGCTGTGGGACATTAAAAACTGTTACTTTCTTCACCACAGGAACTCTTGCCATTTTAACCTGATTTTTTAACTGGAAAAACTCAGAGATTGCAAACTTAAGGATGTGTTTATTGCACTCAGTAACCTGTAGACTGATTATTAATGTGATGCATGAAAAGAGAAACACAACTTGTAATACAGAAAAAAGAACTGCTGAAATAATTTACTTTCTGCAATTAAAAACTGAAATTCGGACCTAACTGCGGGACGCGGTCCCAAAATCAGGTAATATTTGGCAGCTCCATCAAGGGTTGCATGCAGAATGTACTGTTATAGCCTTGAAAGCAAATGTTATCAAGGCTTTGACAAAACCATGTTGTTACTTTCATCCCACGTTACTTTCTTCGTCGCTCTCCCCCGTATTAATCATTCTCAGGGATCTTGGTTGGAAACGGGCCTCTTTTTTGTACGAATATCTATATCTTGCAAGTTTTTTTATCATTTCATCTTTTATAACCAGGACTTGGATTTTGTTTTTAATCTACTGCAGTGATTTTTGGGGAAAACTGTAGAATGTAATTGTATATTATGAAATCTGTTAAATATAGCTGAAAGCGATGCAATCTTATTTGAGACATGATCAAATTATCCAGTGGACATGCAAGGAGTGTGCAATATGCTTTGTTAAATAAATAAATAAATATAAACTCATTTTTTGCATAATTTTGTATGCTCTGCGGTTAATTTATAAGATGTCAGATAAAAAAAAAAAAAATATGGACATTTTTCAATTGATGTCTCCAAAAAATATCTCTCACAAGCTCTCTCACAACAGATGGCAACAAAGCACTTTCATGATGGTATGTAGTGTAATATCAGGGATTTGAATGAGGAAAAGCTGCATTTGTTGAAAATGTTTCAACCTGGGGGGTGCTAAAGAGTGTTGAGAAACAGATTTTCTTTGTTTTTGGCATGTATAAAATGTGTCATGATTATGGGGGAAGAACAATAAGAAAATGTATGTAACCCCGGACAGATATGAGCAGAATCTTTTAATAGCCTCTCACAAGATGAATAAAGTGTTGAAAGAAAGACACAAAATATAGACTTTTGATTGGAAAAAGCCTTTGCAACCACAACCTTGACTCGCCTAAGGCATGCAAACCCAATTACGGTCTCAGAAGGCGAACTAGACTGAAAGTTAATTACGCAAATTATTATGTTATTGTAATGATGAACTACAACACAGTTTCAAATGTCGCCATAATGTACAGCTGTGATTTCAGCTTGCATTCTAAAGCTAATTCAACCGGTAATGATACCCTCAAAGCGCCACCCACAACAATAAAAAGATAAAGGACTTAAACATCCTATAAAAACCTTGCCTCAAAGGCATTCTCCCTTACCTAGTCATGTGAATGACCTTTATTGAAATTGCTTTTCACTGGAATAGGTCACCAGATTCAAAGGCACGCAATGGACAAAATAATAGGTTGGTCTCTGTTCAGCACACATTGAATACAGCAGGTTGAGCTTTTACTTGGCTTTTGTAAAGCTTTAGGGCCATTTGCAAAGGCCAGCTGCTGGAGTCTTTCTGTGGCCCACACAGGTAAAAGCAGGAAGAGGAAATGTTGGAATAAGGATACAATTAAAACAGAGGCAGAGAGATGAAAAAAGCATGCAGATATTAAACTTTATGCAAATGTATTGCATGTAAGGGAGCTTATGTCTTGTACTAGAGGTCTTTGCAGGACTGTTTTTTATTCCCGCTCCAGCGAGGTTTTATTCCACACCCAACTGCTCCCACTTTATTATTCAGTGTTTGTTCACCTGCTGCCCGCTTAGAATAATTTTCTACCCAAGCCCGACTGCTAAATTTAGATCTGGTTTCCAAAATCTCACAATTAAATTGGGTACTACAGATGAAACTATCGGTTGTGCAAGGATTGTATTTGTATACATCCCTTTGTGATGAGACATGAATGCTGCCTTAAACCTAAGGTTCCAGTCTTGTGACTGCTACACTGTAAAAAATGCAGGGTTCCACATACTTCTTTCATGTTGGCCCAACACAAATCGATTAAGTTAACTTAACACTTTTAACAAATTTATGTGGATTGAAAATTAAAAAAAATTAAGTTGTCCCAATGAAATCTCAAGAATTGTGTTGTTTCAGCTCATTTTAATTAAGTAGTTTGAACAAGCAAAAATATATATATATTTTTAAGTGTAAAACTTTGAGGCATTTATCACACACTCAAAACATTATTTGTTGAATCAACATGATGTAATCGTAGCCCTCATTGTGCATCCAAACAAATCAAGTAAACTTGAACTGCTTTGAATGTGTTATATGAACACAATACAAACTTGTAGATTCAACATTTAACAGGTCTGTGTAACTTATTTGCAGCTAATTGAAATCAAATGTTCATGTTGTGTTTATCTGATTGTATTTGTTCATATATACTTAAAGTCAGTAAAGCACTTTAACTCAACAAGATTTGTCCTTGCTACATTAACAAGTTTCTGTCTTTTCCATGTATGGTTATTAAAATATATTGTGTTACTTCAATTAGATTTGTTTTAGTTGGCAGCATTGAAGTTCAGTAATCTACAAAAAGTACACTGTAAAAAATGCAAGGTCCCACACAATTCATTCATGCTGTCCCAACATAAATCGATTAAGTTACCTTAACACAAATTTATGAGGATTGAACATAAAAAAATTAAGTTGCCCTAATGAAATCTCAAGAATTGTGTTGTTTCAGCTCATGTTAAATAAGTAGTTTGAACAAGCAACAAAAAATATATTTTTGAGTGTACATAAAACATGCAAACAATTTAACATTTTTATTTTTTCATTAGACATTAACAAAGCTCAAGCTGTATTCTTGACTTTGAGGTTTCCATTAAAATAAAAATGTGTAAAATATTTAGCCAAGAAAACTTTGGTTTTTAAGAAACTTGATAACCAAGCAACCAAGACTTCTATTTTGCCTTACCAAAAAAACTTGGCCTGACAACTAGAAAAATAAACAATAACATCTTGGATGATCAGACATCTACCATTTTGGTCTTAAATTCTAAAAATGAATCCGTTATGACTACCCTTTAGAATTGTAAACATTGGCTTTACAAAACAAACCAAACATGCATTTGTAACATTAGGCAAACATTTGTGATATTTTTTAGCTGTAACAAAATAATTAGTACTTTTAATAACTTGCAACCTGTTCGCTGTGATTTTACCAAATTACCAATAAAGCTATAGTACCTCACATCATCACAATATGTCTCAAAATATTGGCAGTTAAGTTGAACCATGGCGTGAGACAAAAAAAAAGAAAATTTATGCATCAACACAAATAAACATAAAATTATAACAAGAGTACATAATTCACAGATGTTTACAGAAATCACAGATATGCTGTTCCGAAGTATACGTCAGGAATGCTATATTGTTAGACCGCCTGCTCCCTTTCAAATTACACCAGAGTCACTGAACGCCACAGCATTTTATTTGGAAATTATGCAGACCTGTATTTTGTACACTGTCAATGTTCATTTATTCCTTGAATATTATTGCTTAGGTTACAGTTTTCTTCTGGAAACATACAATACAATACAGTACACAATATACTAAACTGAAATAGTTTATGGCTAATGGGATGAGGCTTGTTTAGCTGTTTACATTTACATACATAATGTTATGTTTGTTTGTTTTTTGTTTTTTGTTTTGTAATAACCTAACCTTGACAGTTGGTATGTTTCCTTTCCTCTTCTGAAAAATAAATAAATAAATGATTTGTTTGTGTGAGCAGCTTATTAAGACCTTTTGTTATGGTCATCAGCTGGAGTGCCCACCAGACTCATTAAAGGGTACTTCAGCTATTCACCTTATTCTTCAAGTATGAATGGGCGCAACCATTTGAATCCTTTTGGCTCAAGACTTCAGGTCTCATTCACTTCCATTCATTTGCAGATGTTAAAAACAGCTCGTTATGCTGCTTGATGTTGCAAACTTATATTTTCTTATTATACTATTCTACTTGGTCTGTATAGTCATGCAAACACTTGTTTGTAGAGCAAGTACTTTGACTGTTTTTTGATGTTAATTATTCCTAGTCATTTCTCCCATAGGCAGTTGAATAGGAAGTTCTAAAACAATTGCAAAAATGAGTGCACTGTCACATTGAACAATAAGGTCAATATGATTACTCCACCAGCCATTCACCTGGACTACACCTACCATCATGCTTGGCATCTCACAGCTGGAACAGTTTATCAATCTGGATACTGACACGGCTGTGCCACGCTTGCACACCTATATGGTTGGATGTAGATTTGTGCTGTGATCTTCACCCATGTTTCTTATTTGCATTTAAAGGAACACAAAAACCAGCATGATTTTGTTTCCACACACACAAAAAAATGGCATTTACAACATATATAATGGGTTTTGAGCTGAAACAGGCACATTTTTGTTGCACCTGAGACTGAAGACATAACAGTCTTTTAAATAATAGTATAAATTATGTATTAGTTTAAAAAAAATAAACAAGCTTTAAAAAGTACAGAGAACACTTGGATAAATATTCAATCAGTTATTCTAAACAGCACCAGTGAGGTATTTTGAACACAATGTGGCACTGTTTTGTCTCACTACAAACTCTGCTTTAAAAAAAAATGACTATTTTAAAAAATGGTGTTCGTTGAAAGTGTAATAATGTGTGAGAAACCTAATATACTGCACAGATAAGCACAAAACCCTGATGTTTAATTCCATCACACCTCACTGCACAAAGGCAGTTCTCCTTGGATTGAAAGAATACTGTTTCATCACCTCCACGCATTGAGTGATTGTTCCTGGGGGTCTAGGAAGCCCTTTTCAGTTAGCCACCCTTGGGTGGAACAGACTTTCAAAGTGAGAGATTAAAGAGCCGTGCTAGGACACTGTGCCCTTCCTACCAAAAACTCTCTCTTGTTACAAGCCTGCTGAATCTTGCATACGGTACAATAACAAACTCTGCTAGATTTAATACAACGCTACAAAGAGCAGAAACACAATATGCATTATTCAGCAAGTATTAATGAAGCCTTTCTGCTATTACTGACCTGCATACAAAAATATGTTTTATGAAGGGTTATCCTTGCATGTGGCATACTATTAAACTGGGTGTATTATCTGTTTTCAAATGATGAAATAAGTTTTAATTGATGAACTAGATCCAATAGATTTCGTTAAAGGGCACCTATTTAACCCCTTTTTTAAGATTTCATATTAATATTATGGTTCTCCTGAGTGTGCTAGTTTAGGTTCAGTTCAAAACACAATTCAGATTTTTTTTTTATGATGTGTTAAAAAGTGTCATTTTGGGGGTGTGTACACAGTTTGTTGTTTTAGGGGTGTGTTGCTTCACATGAAAATTTGTTTTGACTTCCCGCCCAACTTAACAAAGGGGCGGAGCCAAGAGCTCCCGCTTTGTCTATGGCTACAGACAGGCAGACAGAGATAAGCAACATGAGTGAGAGGACCAGCATTCAGCTGTACATGTACGAGTCGGACACAGACCAAGCAGCGAGCACAAAATCATTTGTGTCTTTGTATAGTTTTACAGCCAACTGTGTGCTAGTTTAATGCTCCGAGCTTGTAGCCTACACCGAGACTAATAACCAAGCACACTGAATTAACTTTGAATGAAGGGCATCACACACAGGATGCACCGCGACACGGCGCGCGCATGACAGTTGAAAGTATCGCACACTTGCGGCGCCGGTGTGTGTCACCTGATAGAAACTTCTGTTTAGAATTCAGAAATGCATGCTGCTGGATGGCGCGACACTGCTTGTCACCGAGCGACGCTTCTGGTGTACGACCTGCTTGAGACTATAAGGGCGTCATATACCAGATGCGCCGCTCAGAGCCATGACACGGAACACCAGCCCGTACATTCGCATGTTATTTAAAATTAAACTATTCAGATAACGCTCTGTGGCGCGGCAAAAATATGAACAGTGTCCTGAGCAGGGCCAGCGCGTCCATAGAGGCGACCTAGGTGGCAGAATAGTGAGTGAACGTGAGGCGCACGTGAGGCAACACGATCACACTTTCTAGCTGCACCTAGTTAAGATGACAGGGAGCTTCTGTGACCGCAGAAAATGCAAACCGCTGTAGTTTACGGAACACACAATGAAAAGTACACATGTATGCAAACCCACCAAAACTCACAAACACTGGTAGCAAGGAGAGCGATAACTTGGTGAATGTTGAGCCCAATGAGCCTTACATCTAAAAATAGAGCAAGGGTGTTTCTTTTGTGCCGTCGCTTTGACTCACACACTGAAAATGGTGGACATGAAAACAAACTGAGCATATCGTAATGCGCACCTGTCAATCAATATTGGTGGGCGGGGGGACCACACTACTACGTCAAGTTGCAGTCGATCTCAAAACCGCTCCAATAGGTCCATCGTTTTTATGTTGTTAAATTGAAAGAAAAGGACTGAGCGTGTTTATATCACCCCAATATGACGGTCTATACACCATACATACGCATATGTCTGTCCAAACAGCTTAAAAAGTAGATTTTTTACCGTAGGTGCCCTTTAAAGCATTTGGACTGACCTCTCTGACAAATAAATGAGCTTCTTCTTTTATAACCACCATTAAAGCTAATTATCTGTAAGGAGTGTTCAGTAATACTAATCTACAAAATATCATTAATAATTAAATTCAATTTTTCAATTCATCTTTATTTCTATAGCGCTTTTACAATGTAGATTGTGTCAAAGCAGCTTAACATAGAAGATTATAGTAAACTGAAAATGTGTCAGTCCAGTTTTCAGTTGAAGTTCAGTATAGTTCAGTTCAGTGTGGTTTAAATTTCACTGCTGAAATTCCAAACACTGAAGAGCAAATCCATCAATGCGCAGCTCTACAAGTCCTGAACCATGCAAGTCAGTGGCGACAGCGGCGAGGAACAAACTTCACCAATTGACGAAAGTGAAGGAAAACAAACCTAAAGAGAAACCAGCCTCAGTTGGGCATGACCATTTCTCCTATGGCCAAACTTCTTGTGCAGATCTGCAGCCTAAGCGCCGGAGGCTGGAGAAAGCTGCATGTCCATCGTGCTGAAGCTGCAGGAGGAGAGGTCACCGAATGGTGTACAGGCTGGCCCTTCAGGATAAATGCGAAGAGTTGTCTGTCACTGGGGTCTTACATGAATCAGTCTCATGCTCTCCACTCCTCCACGACCACCACAGCAGCTGCCCAGGATACAGCCTGGTCCAAGTTTATGGAAACCTCGTGAATAATAAAAACAAACTAACATAAGCGCAGATGCTATTCGAATTATTTTAAATATTATCAAATTATAATATAAATTCAGGAACCAGATTGAATGTTTTAAATTCTACATTAGACATCAAACAAAATCTTTTGCGTCATGATTTCTGATGTTTTTGTACACAGTGAAGATCAAAATTAGAGAAAAACTTGCAACCTAAATGTCAAGGTCACTGCATAACCTGTCAGAATGGCTATTTAAGTACACCGGTTCAAAATGTAGCAATGCCAAATGACTAAGGGTTTGAGCTCCTCTTCCATGAGTTCTTTTAATATGTACACCTACCCCATCCCTAACCCCAACCAACCCCCAATGACATCACTTTTAGAGGAAAGTCAGCAAGGAGGAGCTGCAGCTCAAACTCCCCCTCGCTGGAGTAAAAGAGAAAATCTGCAGAGTAAAATACAGGCAATGGTCAGCGCAGGCAGCAGACAGTCAAACATCCAAAAACACTGTCAGGCAAAACATAAAGCAAAGGAAACAGTAAACACTGAGAAATGTCCATAGCATGGAAACAAGACTTTGCAGTTTGTGTGAGAGAATGGTGCTTCTATAGTACATGTAATTGGAAATGGAGTAATGAAAGAAATATCCAAGAGATGTGTTTCAGCTGTGGAGGTGCAAAAAAATTGTGGGGAGTGTAGTCCGGGCGAGTGGTGGATTTAATGTATAGAGTTATGGGTGGAGTGACATCAAGTGGGTATCCCCAGCTTCCCATGCTCTCAAACAAGAAGATGTCTCGGAGGGAGGTGGAGCAGAGGTGGAACAGGGGGAGGGATGGAGGGCTAGGTTCGTGAGACAGAAGAAAGCCAGAGTCATGCAGCAGAGGCGGGCCTGGAACATGGAACAGCTGTGGGCCTGGAGCTTAGAGCTAGGGCAGACATGGAGCATGACGCTGAAGCAGTTCTGGGTCTGGAGGCTCTGAGTCAGGTGGGGGCTCTGGTGGATCAAGACGTTCTGATAGATCAAACAACTCTGGAGGGTCTGGCGGCTCTGGCAGGTCTAACCCTAACTCAAACAACATCTTGACTCCTCATAAACCTGTCTCAAATTATCTTTTTCTGACAAGCTTTCAGTATTAGCTATGGCACTCCTCTATTAATTTGCGCACACCCCAGGGAAAAAGCAAAACAAATCATTCATAATGGAGATTCATTCACAAACAAATCACTCCCTCCGTAAGAATTAGTAGTGCAAGCGGGAGAGGGGGTGTATTTCAAGACATGGCTTAGACCAAATTTAACAGAGAGGGTGGATAATACATTTCCATGCACATAAACACATGCTCTTTGTCAGGAATGCTTGTGCGATCACTTATCCATCGTTGTTGATAAGTGATATAAAGTTTGAATTTTCATAAATAAAAAAAAATATTTGCATACTGACCACCGGGAAACCTGCAGATCATAAATATATGTATATATGTTTATATATCGATGACTCCTGATGGCCAGTCCTCCACTGCACCTTGATCCCACATTCGTTTCGAAGGAGCACTACCCTGAACAAAAAGGGCAGCTCTATTGACACGTTCCTTTCAATAGACAACAACAGCGTAGGCGACATCTAATGTAAATGTCTATAGAGACTAGTTATGTGCTGTGTTAGACTAGTCAAGTCTGTGAGAGACTAGTAATGTCTGTGATAGACTAGGGATGTGCTGTGAGAAGCTAGTGATACAGATGCTGGTGATACTCAAGAACAAACACTGTTGATCAACAAAAGCACTATGTAAAATGGATTTGTTTTTTATAAAACCGTATTAACAGCTATAGAACTGTTCTTTTATCATTTGCACTTCAAAAATATATAAATCTTTATCACTCTGAATTGATCAGATACCCACCAAAACATGCACACAAGGGACTGAACAACTGAGAGATAGTGTGTACCATACAAAAATACAGATAAGCTCTTGACAAAAATAAAAAACCTGACACTTAATGGAATTGATTTTCATCTGAAATCCAGAGATGTCAGTAATGATTGTTTATCATTTTCTAGCTGCCACTTACAGAAGCCAAAGATAAAATATGATCGCGATGACCTGTGGTGACTTTGAGAGAGAAATAGTTTTTCACAAAGATGTCACATTTTAGTAGCAGCACGATGATACGTGGGTCTATTTAGAAAACATAGCAGAGGATATGGTGTTTCAGTCCACAGACTAATTAGCTGATAATTATAGAAAACGTCTCTCTGGATGCATTTATGTTTTTGGAAATAGCTACCCTGTATCACTCTGTCTGAGTCTGTCACGTTGTAATATGGCAGTTAAATGAGGCTGGTGCGTTAAGTCAACTTCATTATTTTCATTCACAACAATAATCGTGTGTCTAAGTGGACAGAAACAATGGCTGTGTCATCCGCTATGCCCTTAGGGGACAATAATAAGAGAATGGATAGCACACATGATTTCTGTGATCATTTAAAAACACTTTCTCTGTGTCTGATGTCTTTTATGGCCAGCGTGAACAACAATATCCAATTAACACCCAGACAGGCCTTACTCAGATAGAGCGCATATTGGCAGACGTTCATTGGGTGGGAGTCTCATCACATTATTTGCTTATTTCCATTCAGTTTTAGCTTTTATTTCAATCCAAGTGAAACTTAATAATGGGGTTTTACGGCACGAATGTTAAATCAGCAGCTGTTAGAAAAACTGCAGTCTGAAATATGATAACATTTAAGCAATGAAATTGGTTGACTACCAAAGTAAACAAAACACTCATTTTATTTTTGTTTGCCCTCTAATGTGAAAAGGGCAATTCAAGGGATGGAAATGAATTCAAAGCATCTCAAAGTCCTCCCTGGAAACAAAGCATTGTTATGAAAATGATAGTCTATATTAATTGGCAGAAGCTGATTCATGATCAGCGTCTCAGAGCAGAGGGAAATAAATAAGCAAGACTGGAAGGCTGTGTCTGAAACATGACACACCTGACCTTCACAGACAGTGTGTGAAGCATCAAGGACATCAAGACGTCAGTTACTACAGCTGCACATATTCCCAAAGTTCAAGGAGACACAAAGCTGAAACTTTAGCAAACACATACAGTTTAACTAATAAACATAGTGGTTGACTTTATGTAAATATGCATAATTCCCTGCTACAAAACAGCAGTCCGAATTCATAAATAAATTAATCAAAAATACCCAAATGATCATCTTTTACATTTTCTTCTGAAGTTTTCATCTGATTAACTGATCTGATGGGACTTTCACAACAACAAAAAAAATCACAAATAGACATGAATGTTTTAAGTGAAGGAAAATGTGCCCAGGGCTACTTATTTGAAAACCGAGAAATATGTGCTAAATGTTTATTTCATTTTGTGTGTAAAACTATTATTATTCTATAATGAATTTGGCATTCAGTTTTTGAGACATCTGGATTTAAGCAAATCAGACTTTGTCTTGCCAAAAATAGCTACCAATTGGTGTTTCAAATATAGCCATGAGCCAGGGCCAGCGCCAGGATGTCATAACTGAGGGTGTATTTTTATCCCATAGGAGGGCACTAGACCTGGTGACTTTAGTACCTCTTGTTCCTTTCATCTTCCTATTTATTCACTTATGTATTATTACTTTGCTTTACTTCCTTATGTTACTAACTTAAGGTAGTAATATACTTTTTATAGTAATAATATGCACAGTTTCGCTATTACTGATTTTATCAATGAAGGTTTACATAATTGTAAACGGATCATGGCTTCAGCACCAAACGAGTGGTTTAGCCTAAATGATATTTTATTCGTCTTATTTCTTTTCATTTTATTTCAAATAATATACATGTTTAACATTTTAGGTAAAGACATCAAACTATGCCCACTTATGCAAGCTAACCAGCCTGATCTCACGAGGAAACGTAGGTATTATACGTTTTGTGAGTTTAGTGTCTAATTCGTACGAATTCGTACAAGTTCAGTCGTACCACCCCCAACCCTAACCGTCATTGGATGATGAGCAAATCGTACTAATTTGTACGAATTAGATCGTACAAATTCATACGAATTAGCCACTAAATCAAAAGGTTACGAATTGCCGTGAGATTGCGTTGAGCTAACCCACAGTTAGACTATTCATTTAACCGGTAAATAAATATAGTGAAATCAGCATAACCGAGTCATGCTTCACGTTGCTTATTACCCAACCAATTATTTATTAGCGTTAGGAAAAAGTTATATGTTACTATATAACGTCATTTAAAAAATAGTAGCTAAATGTGTTACTTAGTTACATTTTAAGTCATTAGTGAAGCCAGAAAATGCCTAAAAAAATAAACTCGAAGCGCGTTTTAAAGGCTATATACATGCACACCCTGACCTGACGTGGGGACCAGATCCCTGGACTATTGCTTTAGTTTCACAATTTTATTAATTTAGTTGCTATATAATAAATAAACACATTGCTAAATATGTGTTCTAAAGGTTGGAATGACGAGAGTTTTAGTAATTAATGACAGAAAGAATTTTCAGTTTTGAGAAATAATCCTTTAAAAAAACTGGGGGGGGGCACAAATTCTTTCCGAGGAGCAATGCCCCCTTTTGCCCACCCCAATGATAATGGCAACAAGATGGATGTAGCATGTTGTGTATTTTATTCATATTATATACATTCACACTGTACTGAAAAGACCAGAACTAAGTGCTAAATATATATGAGCAATATTTAACGTATGAACAGCTATTAATATAATTTAAGGATCAAAACATCATTTGAAATTCTTGTATGTATTAAATATTTCAGTGCGGGATGCTTAAAACAACTAAAAATAACAGACAAGATAATGATACATTAATTAAAGGTGGAACACATCGGTGAATTATCTAATCTATTAATAATATTTCAATGACTGACATGCCAGTTGCTCATCTGATAAGACATGCAATGTCATGTTAGAGCGCTCTTCTCCTCCACCCGTTCTCAGCATTAGTATGTAAATAGAAAGTGGATCCATGGATATGACAAGCAGGAACATCCCTTTAATTAACCCTAATCCGCTTTAGACCCGCTTGGCAATCTGTTCCCAGAGTCTGCTACACACAGCCTCATTCATAACTCAAAGACACCTGCACATTTCCATCGTGCTAGATTCATTCACACAGGAAGATTTTTAAGTGACTTTACTGTGAGTGTTTTTATTATAATTACAGTATAGCATATAAATGTGCCACTGTGCCGCCTTGAATGAAGAACAGATAAAGTAGAAGCGGTGGATGTGGAATAATAAAATCTCTGCTGTCTCTCATCAGCAATTGCTTCAGTGGTCTCGTTTTATCTTTAAGTTGTACTCTGCTACATACAGTACCTTGATAATAAGATTTAAATACTTTAGCTCATCCATGAACATGATTTCTGTATGAGAATCTGCAGGATGTAATGAAGACAACAACTCAGTCAATGCATCATCAAGTCTTATTACAAGCCGCTCTCTAGCTGTAAATATTAGATACTGTGCACTGTAAAAAAGAAAAAAAAGAAAAAAAGCTGGGTTCCACACAATCAATTTGTGTTGGGACAACATGAAGGAATTAAGTTAACTTATTAGGTTTTATAAATTTAAGTGGAATAAACACAAAACAATTAAGTTGTCCCCAAAAAACTCAAGAATTATGTCGTTTCAGCTCATTTTAAATAAGTAGTCTGAACAAACAACAAAAGTCATTTTTTGAGTTTGTTTTTAATAAACTCTGATTGACTATCATTTAATTTGTAACACTTTACAATAAGGTTGTATTAGTTAATGTTAGTTATTGCATTTCCTAACATGAATAGACAAATGCATTTATTACAGTATTTGTTTATGTTAGTTAATGAAAATTCAGCTGTTCATTGTTAGTTTGTTAACTCATGGTGCATTAACTAATGTTAACAAGCATGACTTCAGATGTCAATAATGCGTTAGTAAATGTTGAACTATGATTAATAAATGTTGTATTGTTCATAATTAGCTCATGTTAGTAAATACATTAACTAATGAGACCTTTTATTTAACCAAATGCATTGTGATTTTGGATTTAAACAAGAAAAAAAGCATTGGGGAAATAAAAAAAAATAATAAAAATAAATGTTTTAATTTGTAGTAAGACAAAAATGATACATTTTCTGACACACAAGTAAGCTGAAAGTCACTCACCTTACATTTAATATTTGCAATTGTTGATTTTTAAATGCTCATTTTTAAAAATTCCAGCTCTTCAAATAACATGCATGGCTTTTGACTTCAAAGAAACAGAGATACAGCTTTTATTTTCTAATTACCTCTTTGGTTTGCAGTCAGAACTATCCCAGACATTTAGATTTAACTACAATTCATATCCAGGTTGAGTTGCTTTTGCGAAGCATTCATACAGTCACAGGGTTGCGTCCGAGGTGATGAAATTCATAAATGCCTTTCTCTTAATTATATCCTTTGACAGCTCCTTGCACCTTGCTGACATTGGGTTATTTAGCTGCGAGCAATAATTAGTATATAGCCGTTGCAATCAAGACCTCTGCTGAGGTCTGCCAATGTGCAATTTGCTAAGAGAATTCATAAATTGATTCCCATGCCAAACGTATGATAGAGTGAGCTATCTTTAGTGAGGAAAATTAGTCAAGACTGATATCATCAGCATAATATACTGTTTAAAAATCACTGGCAAAACAAGCTACTCACAAGTTTATAACCTCATCGCATTTAGGCAATAGGCTGTGCAAACTGGTCAAGTGAAGTCCCAAAATCAGAGCAATTAAGACTAATGAGATTCTGAATAATATATTTCCGTGACCCGAATTCTCGAAAGCAGCTATGATAAAAGGAAGGATAAACAACACACGCTAAAAGCACTTTATTTAAGACATGAGTGTGGTATACAGAGGCTGAATAGATATTGACTTGGAACAAACGTAGCTTGATTGAGCTAAGAAAGTGAAAATGAAACACCATGGCTCATGCTCAATTTGATCAAATCAAACCTGAAGACAGATCAAGCTTTTCGATGTGCAGACACATCCTGCTTGGCATAAGCTATAAATAGGGAAGGCTGGAACCAGTATGTGACAGACAGCATAGAATCAGTTCAAAATGTTTTCGAGTTGTTATATCTTGTAAACAGCTGTTAGGGTATTAAGCCTGTGGGAAAAATAACATCCATCAGTTGGTAAAAGGACTAGAAAACTAATGTGATGTTGCTAAAGTCTTCTTTGACCATATTAGCAGACAAGACTTTAGAAAATTGAAAAGCTGCTTCAGCTAAATAGCGTTTCTCAATCCTGATCCTCGCACCCCACTGCTCTGCACATTTTGTATGTTTCTTATTTCACTTCAGACGTTTGTTCTAATTGGACAATAAGTGTTCTGCAAAGACAACACAATCTCACAGCAATTTGTAACTTTTTGATTAAGTGGCTAATTCATTTAAATTTGTACTATCTTATTTGTACAATTTAATACAGTTTGCTGATCCCCCAATGATGGTTGGCTTTAGGGGCGGTGTTGGGTGCCACGCCTCTTTTTAAAAATCTTACAAATTCGACTGAACTCGTACGAATTCCTATAAATTAGCCACTAAACTGACAAATTGTAAAGTAGTTTCGTTTCCTCATAAGATCAGGCTGGCAAAGACCAACTGACCGACTGACTTTTTAACTCTCAATTCAGACATTTTGTCCATTCAATTCTAAAATCACTCATATCTACAAATCAGTAGGAATGTGTACACTCATCGGCCACATTATTAGGTACACCTTTCCAACTAATCATTAACGCAAACTTCTAATCAGCAAATCACATGGCAGCAACTCAATGCATTTAGGCATGTAGAGATGGTCAGGATGATCTGCTGCAGTTCAAACTGAGCATCGGAATGGGGAAGAAAGGTGATTTAAGTGGCATAGTTGTTGGTGCCAGATGGGCTGGTCAGGGTATTTCAGAACCCAGGTGAAACTGGTGATCTACTGGGATTTTCACATGCAACCATCTCTAGGGTTTACAGAGAATGGTCCAAAAAAGAGAAAATATCCAGTGAGCGACAGTTCTGTGGGGGGCAAATGCCTTGTTGATGCCAGAGGTCAGAGGAGAATGGCCAGACTGCTTCAAGCTGATAGAAAGGCAACAGTAACTAAATAACCACTTGTTACAATCGAGATATGCAGAAGAGCATCTCTGAATGCACAAGACATCCAACCTTGAGGCAGATGGGCTACTGCAGTCGAAGACCACACCAGGTGCCACTTCTGTCAGCTTAAACAGGAAACTGAGGCTACAATTCGCACAGGCTCACAAAAATTGTACAATATATGATTGGGAAAACGCTGTCTGGTCTGGTGAATCTTGATTTCTGCTGTGATATTCGGATGGTAGGGTCAGAATTTGGCATCAACAACATGAAAGCATCCATCTTGTATAAACAGTTCAGGCTGGTGGTGGTGGTAGTGTAATGCTGTGGGGGATATATTCTTGGCACACTTTGGGCCCATTTGTACCAACTGAGCATTGTGTTAATGCCACAGCCTTCCTGAATATTGTTGCTGACCATGTCCATCCCTTTATGACCACAGTGTACCAATCTACTGATAGCTACTTCTAGCAGGATAACACACCATGTCATAAAGTGCAAATCATCTCAGACTGGTTTCTTGAACATGACAATGAGTTCACTGTACTCAAATGGCCTCCACAGTCACCAGAACTCAATCCAATAGAGCACATTTGGGATGTGGTGGAACAGGAGATTTGCATCATGGATGTGCAACTGACAAATTTGCAGCAACTGCGTGATGCTATCATGTCAATATGGACCAAAATCTCTAAGGAGCATTTCCAGTACCTTGTTGAATCTATGCCATGAAGGATTAAGGCAGTTCTGAAGATAAAAGGGGGTCCAACCTGATATTAGTAAGGTGTACCTAATAAAGTGGCCGGTGAGTGTATATGCTTAAATAAATAATTAGAATATATATATAATTACAAAAATGAACCAGGTCTGAGACACATTTTAATTTGTGTGGCAGTCATCTGTGAGGGGCTGCTGCTTCTGTTTTGTTTTGTTTATTTAAATTATTAAAGTTTGAACATATTTCTTGAAAGTTTCTTTCATAGTTTATTCCTTTGCTTATAAAGTTTTAACCACATTACAGTTAATAATAATAAAATATAAATAATACTGACGAGCAAAAACAAAAGACCAGTTATTGTTCTTTAATCTGTTGTTTTCTGCTGGCGAATAATTGAATAATTAATTGATAAAAAAGAAATCAAGCCATTCTGAATTAGGAATTTTGCACTGTATACTAATAGTATACTATTGTCCTAATTTAATCATTGGCTTGTTTATAACTTTTAAATTAGCATTTTGATTGATTCATGGGTTGGTTGGTTGGTTGGCTGGCTGGCTGGCTGGCTGGCTGGCTGGCTGGCTGGCTGGCTGATGGATGGATGGATGGATGGATGGATGGATGGATGGATGGATGGATGGATGGATGGGTGGATGGATGGATGGATGGATGGATGGATTGGTTGGTTGATTGATTGATTAATTAATTAATTCATTGATTAAATCATTCATTGATTGATTCATTGATTTATTTATTGATTGATTCATTGATTGATTCATTGATTGATTTATTGATTGATTCATTGATTGATTCATTGATTGATTCATTGATTGATTTATTGATTGATTCATTGATTGATTCATTGATTGATTCATTGATTGATTCATTGATTGATTCATTGATTATTAGTGACAGTGCAAGCCTGGAAATTTTTGTACTCACTGTATAATATTCTTCAATTCTCATATATACCTCATCCTTTTCTATTATAGTTTCCTTAATGAGAAGAAAGTTTCTTGATGAACTTTCTTGATGAGTTCTACTCTGCTGAGAATGCAGAGAATTAGGAGATAACACAGCTAGCCTGGTGCTGTTAATTTTTTTAATGATGTCTGTGTGTATCTGGCTCCCAGTGATCACCATTACTTCATTATGTCTGCTGACATCCAACAATAAATTAAGTGCGAATAAAATCACCTTTTTTGCTAAAAGGAAACTTACATGAGTGTGTACGTTAATATACATATTTACAATTGAAGGTAAAATGATCAGTTCTCTTGTGATTGTGAATATTTTTTTATTTCTTAAGTGCTGTTTAACAGAGAGAAGATTTTTCAACACATTTTTAAACATAACAGTTTTGATAACTTAATTATTTTGTCTTTCCCATGATGACCGTACATAATGATGTAGTTATTTTGCAAGATACTATTTATATTAAAGTGCAATTATAATGCTTAACTAGGTTAATTATGGTTAACTAAAATTAGGCTAATTTGATAAGTCATTTAATGACTTTTGTTCTGTAATTAGGCTAACTTGGCTAATTTGCAGCAGTAGTGGATCTGGGCTTTGCTTAGTTGTACCAATCCACCTCTGTTGCAGATCGTTTCACAGCCTGTCAAGGCTAGCGACCACTAATGAGGAACAAAAAAACAAACTTGACAACTACAGCATAACACCTCAAAGTTAGTACACAGCTGGCATCCCTTAATTTTACCACTTAGAACAAGCTGTTGACCCCTCTCTTGTCAGTTATTATGTAGGTGTCCTAGCTATAGCTTGCTAAAGTCATTTGAGAAGCAACACTGAGCAGTAATTTGGCAGCACAATGTGTGGCAGTGAGTTTTTTCTGTAGTAGATACATCATATTTCTTCAGACATTTTACAGTACTTCATTGCCATGGTGATGTGAAAAGTATAAAGGTACAGCAATGTTACATACTGAGCCCATGTTTAAGCTATTATTGCTATTCTTATATAGATTATATGTAAAGGCCAATTCGCACTACATCGACAGACACCAAACAACAGCAGCAGTTCTCAGTACATCCCTACTCAGACATCCAAGGCTTGACAAGTGGTAAAAAACAAGCACCAACAAATACCTGCAGATAATCAGGGCCCTACTACATGATACCAGATACCAGAACACTGATCCAATAAAACCCAACATGCATGTCTGCTGACTTGGTCAGTGTAAGTTCAGAATGAATTGGCCCTAAAGTTAGTAACTTAATGCATTTATTGAGTTCACAAAAAATTAGTGCTGACCTGAAATACTTATCTCTGAAATATATTAATTAGTGAGTAAATCTTTTTTATTTATTTTATTTTTTGCTGGTTTTTATGCTGGTTTAAAGTCAACATGGAATCAAAATGGACTCTTCTTATTTTTATTTGTTGGCCATATAGCAGTACCTGTTATAAATGATGTATCTGTGCACTTAATTTTTTTATTTTTTTTGTAAAAATTAATTTGCCCTTGTAATTTTTAATCAAATCATAAATAACTTCCTTGTTCTTGTCGTCAGCATCAGAAATCGGTGATAGGTGACAATGTGAACAAATTCTCTACAACCTAGCGCAAACAGGCCTTCAAATTGTCTTCTGTTTTGTTAGCAGCGCCCATCTTTCAATGATCCACTGGACCCTTTTCACGCTTATACATTTGCGAAGTGTAAATCATCATAGTTGGGTAAACACAGTGATGGCTGCTGCTGAACAGTTCCCTAAAAAGCTTTTTTTACATGCAATTTAAACAGGAGTGAAAGTGAACACTTTAATATTTGGGTGTGTGTTTAAACAGACAAATGCATATAATAATATGTTGTTGGCATGTTGGTCTTAGCATGTTTTATTTCAAACACAATTAATTGTACACAGCAAAAAAAAATATGTGTACATTTAACTCAATTTGAGTTTAACTTAACACTCCTTGGGTGTACATATGACTTCCTACATTTTAGAGTTAAATACCACTTTGTAAAGTGTGACATTACTCTCAGAGTTCATTTTAACACAGTAAGAGTTTATTCTTACATCGAACTGGAGTGTTCGTTACCTTTCAAAATGTTAATATATGACCTTTTTTCCTACATTATCAGTTGGTGTGTGTGACAGACAACAGTGATCAAACATGCTGAAAATAGTTTACATTTATTAAATATTTATTAATCTTTTCAGAAATAATTTCTCTTTGCATTTTAAAATGCAACAAGACATGTTTCAAGTTTAAGTAAAATATACTGGTTTAATCACTGTTTGTCTGAAAGAACCGGTTTGAGTAAACAACTGGACTTTTCCATCACTAGTGGGAAATACACTGCATATTGGGTTAAAGGATTAACACTGAAAAAAAAACTCTTTAATATACGCTCTTCCACACTCGTGGATTAAAATGTACTCCGGTTTTAACACTGAACAACACCAAAAAACACATTGTATATTTAACACTGGAATTTTTGCTGTGTATCTTAAATGAGCATAAACAGTTGTCAAAGTAATCAAATTATTTAATTTTAGATCTGTTCATTCCTAAAGCGATACCTCTCTTATTTAATGTTAATCGAACAAAAAAAGTGGATAAGAAATTGATATTCTTCATTAAGCCCAACCCCCTCACTATATGGTCCATACTGTATGGTCCATACTGATGCATGGCCCACACCCATGATGCAAATCTCCTATTCAGGCACATGGCAAATGTGCTCTATTAGATTGAGATCTAATGACATGGAGGATGATTATGAGATATAATAATATGTATTATATATTACATAATGTAATTATAGTGAGATCACTGCTCGAGAAACCTGTTTGGGATGATTTGAGCTTGATCCTGTTAAAAACATAGACCAGTGGTTCTCAAACTTTTTTCACCAAGTACCACCTCAGAAAGAAAGTGTCTCTCCAAGTACCACCATAATGACCGGTATTGAAAAATACTGTAGCGTAGTAGGCCTAATTAAGCAGCTATAGCTCTGCACAGTTCAAAAACGTAGCAAATGAATTCTTATTATTATGAATATTTATTATTGTCAGCCATTTTAAACATTATAAATAGTTTGAACATCAACACTGCACTGTGCTTACAGGGAAAATAATAAATAAAACATGCTTTTAAAAGTTAATTAAAAATGACATTGTTCTTAAAAAGTAAACAGAAAACTGCTGTACTTAAATGTAAAGCATTAACATACAGTAGTACAAGTATTCATCAAAACCTGGAAATGTTGCTTGCACCTCATAATTATAGGCTATATGTCATCATATTCATATATAAGCTCTTTTTGATAAATTTTGAAATATATGAAATATAAAGGTTTAGCCTATTAAAATCAATTTACTGATCACATTGGTTTTATCATACGCGTCAAAGGGTTAAAAGTGTATTTTTTTTTACTTTAATTATTCAGCGATTCCTCTGCGTACCACTAGAAGGAAGCCTCCATACCACTAGTGGTACACGTACCACAGTTTGAGAACCACTGGCATAGACCATACAAGATAACTTCATTGTGGTCATATAGAGATTAAGATGATCAGCAATAATACACAGGTTAAGTGTGGTATGTTTGTATAAGGAATTGAAGTGTCCCAATATATTTTTCACCACACTATTACACCATAATCACCATCCTGAATCACTGATACAAGGCAGGAAGGATCCAGGGTGCTGTAGCAGAAAACAAAGACATTTTTGACCAAGCAAGCATTTTCCACTGTTGTGTTAAGTCTGAATCATCAGTTTTTAGCTGACATGAGTGTCCCTAGTGGTTTCTTCTGCTGTAGCTCATCTGCTTCAGGGTTTGACATGTGTTCTGTAGACTTTGAATGTAACAAGTGGTTATGTGAGTGGGTTTCCTTCGACATCAGATAGATCCACAGAACATACTGAACTGCTGCTAACTGGATTTTCTCTTTTTTTCTGGCCATTCTCTGTTAAGCCCAGAGATGGTTATGTGTAAAAATCCCAGTAGATCAGCAGTTCTCATGTAACCAGGCTCGTCTATCTGGCGTCAATAACCATGCTACATTCAGAGTCTTTTTAACAATGTTGGGCTCATTACTTTACAAATGTAAGGATGCATTTACATCAACTGACTAATTACCAGGAAAAGTAACCATTGTGTTACTTTTAAAAAGGAAAAATGTATCTAGATGTCTCAATATTTGATATGTTTAATGAAGCAAACTCTAAATTGAATCAATTATGATTGTAAAATATTGTACCCCATTCTACACTATATTAATTTACCTATCAAATATAATATATTATTGTAAATATTATAATTACTGGTGTACAATAAAAAATAATAACTGATTTAGAATGTTAATTATGTATTGCACAAACCACAAAAGACAAACAAATATCTTAAAAAAAATTAAATATGCTTCTTAAAATATGTAATAAAAATAGTATGAATATATGCGTAAATGTAACAATGGGATGTGACACTGACAACAGAAGTAAGGATCCAAATGCAGGTTTATTAGCAGGATTGTCAGGCAAGCAGTCAACACAGGAGCAAACAGATGTATACGGGCAATCCAGAATCGTTGTCAGATAACAGGCAGATAATCAGAAGGCGTGCAGCAGACAGGGAGAAACAGACAAACAAAGGGAGGGTCAAAACACGACAAAACAAGACAAAAGAAATTTGTTGTAATGTCACAAAAATGCAAACAAGACTCAGCAACGTTGTGTGTGTTTGGGTTGCACTTATAGTCCATGAATCAGTCTGTGAGCAGCTTCAGCTGTGTGAGTGTTTGCAATCAATGGTGACTTAGAGCAGGTGTGTGTATGTTGCATGACTGGGTTTTGTAGTCCATTCTGAGGCAGGATTGTAGTTTGTGTGAGTGTGAATGTTTTCCAGCGATCTCTGGTGGTTAGATCGCTGGTGATCGTGACAGAGGACTGGAACTATGACAGGAACAGACTCTGAACAGGAATCTTGTGAGCTAGTCGCAGACTGGCGATGACCATAGACTGACATAGAGAACTGGTGGCAGCCACCTTATTAGCTGGAGGACTGGAGGCAGCCATTTTGTGAACTGGAGGACTGGATTGGGCAGCAACCCCCCCATACTTTTTTAGCTTAATAAACAACAAATTGGCTGCTTATTTATGGTTAATAACGTAATAGTTAATATTAAGGTAATAAGTAGGCCCACACGAAATCTGTGAGTGCAGAATTCCGCAGATTTTCACAGATTTTTAGCCCATCATTGATTCTGTTTATTTAATTGTCTAAATGTGTGTAAATTAATATTTATTCAGTTTTTTATTTATTTTGGTAATATTATTGACTAATATGGATACATTCATATGATTTTTATTTACAATACAGTTTGTAAAGTTATATTTTCCTTCTTTTAATAGATATATTATATGAGAGACTTACTTCTTTTACCAAATAAAGTGAATCTAATTGGATTTGCATTGTAAACATTAAAAAGGTATTACTTTTTTATGTATTAAGTTTTTAGTTATGACACTCTCAAAATCATTCCGCATAAATCTGCAGATTTTTAACAAAAGTTTGCACAGAAATAGCAAAAAATGTCAGCAGATTTCGCCTGGCCCTAGTAATATGCCAATAGTAAATGGTGTGAATTGTTTACTTAAAGTGTTACCATTCAAATCTTTGCTTTATGTTGACATTTACAAATAGTGCACGGTATATAAATCTTTAAAAACTTTCCACTGTGCATACCCCCATACCCCCCTATGTGAATCTTAAACCCCTGGTGATTTCGAGCAGACTACAAACACCATCATAATGTTTTTTATGTCCTCCACTAACAGATGGTGCTTTCCAAGACGCAACATGCAGAGACACGCAGTTTGTGTGATAACACTAAATGACTTCTCCATCTTGAAATTTTCAATCATATCACAGTTGAAAGAAGCCTCCAAGAAACACCTGTGAGCCTTGCAGCAGCACTGAGAATGCATTTGTGCATCCTAGTTTTCGCCAGCTTCCTAATGATTTGCTCTTTATCAATTTTGCACTGAGATATTGCACATTCTCTGATGTGGGCTGAGCTCATTTCAGTTTTGTCACGGATAATGCCGCTTCATTTTCTGCTGTAAAATTCCAAACAAAACATCCATCAAACCCTCCCCCTACGATATCGCACTTGACAAGGCATTTAAAAACAAAAACACTTTAAAAACTGAAGCGAGGGACCGCTCGCGCAGTGGTGAAAAGCTCTTGTGGCTGTAGCCGCCGGGCTGCAAAACCACTATCTACATGTGCAGTTCTCCATATTAATGCATTTCTGTCATAACCCAAGATCATGCTGATCGCTGTTAACATTTCATTCCGTTTCTAGACGACTGTCAGTTTGCAGTGTTGCAGCTGAAATAAGCAACTGTGCAAAGTACACACAAACTATTTTTAGCACAAGCCTGTGAACACCAACACTTTACATGCCTATTTCATAGGCAGGGAAGGGCAGTATTTATGATACAAGTATTTCAAATACATATTTCAACTACAAAACTTGTATTTTCATTCATTCATTTTCTTTTCAGCTTAGTCCCTTTATTAATTAGGGGTTACCGCAATGGAATGAACCGCCAACTTATTCAGCATATTTTTACGCAGCGGATGCCCTTCCAGCTGCAACCCATCTCTGGGAAACATCCACACACACTCATTCACACTCATACACTACGGACAATTTAGCCTACCCAGTTCACCTGTAGCGCATGTCTTTGGACTGTGGGGGAAACCGGAGCATCCAGAGAAAACCCAAGCGAACGCAGGGAGAACATGCAAACTCCGCACAGAAATGCCAACTGACTCAGCCAAGGCTTGAACCAGTGACCTTCTTGCTGTGAGGCAACAGCACTACCTACTGCACCACTGCATCACCTAACTTGTATTTTGTCATTTGTATTTAATAGGGATGATAAAAATGAGTTAATATTTTGTATCAAAATACTTTAGTGTCTTGTACTTTCGTAGTCTCAAAATACTGTAAAATACTTTGTAAAATGTCTACATGGTGACATCATTAAAATACAGCCTCTAATTGGAGCTTTCTCAGTTATTTGCGTAGACCAGATTAGAACAGAAATTTTAATAATATTGAAGAAGGTGGTCAACGCTTGGAGTATGGAAGAAAATTATGCAACACATCATGGCGATACCTATACTTCACTGGTTGTTTAAATTTCCAGTAGTATAGTTAATGTAGAGGAGAAATGTCTGCCTAAAGATGTCAAAGTGAGACAATATATGAAACAGTTATATTTAATAATAAAGCAATTCAGTCCGTACAAACTATTCAAAAACACCCGACTCAGGTTATACGGCATCAGCAAGATATATATGAAGAGTTTGTTTGCATAAATTGATAATTCCATTTTTAGTTATTTTAAGATGTTTTTATGTTGTGCATTGAACATATTGCAAACTAATTTATTTATAAACATTTCGGTAAAAAAAAAAATAGAAAAAATTGAACGCTTTATAGAACACCCTTTTAAAATATCAAAATATTAAGAGGTTGAATTAAGAGGAAATTAAGAAGTTGAATAATCATTATTCAGAGATTATATAATTTTACTGGCCACACAATGGGTGGAAACATTGAACAGGGCTTTCTGTATGAAATTTGTACAAAATATACTAAATTACTAAAAAAGAAACAAGTAAAAAATGTATAGATATCTACTCATGTACAGTAACAGTAGAGGTTAAACGAGGTGGCAGGGAATCTGCTAAAACTTGCTCAGCAAAAAAACTGTTGCTGTCACACCCAGTCTTCCGTGTGTTTGTTTTCATCATGTGACCATCCCCATGTGCTCCTTTGTTCTAGTTCCTGCCATGTCTTTCTGATCAACACATTTCACCTGTGTTCACCTGTATGTGTAATCATTGTCATCATTATCATGTATTTATACCCCTTAGTTTCATTCAGTCCTTGTCTGGTATTCTCTAAGTGGATGTCTGTCTTCACCCCATGTTCTTCCTGTGTTCATCCATGTAAGTGTATTGCTCTTAAATATATGTGTTTTGATAATCCTGCAATCATGTAGTGAACCCAGGCATGACAGTTGCTACAAAATATTGTTTACTACGTGTTTATCAGTGAAGGGATTAATTAAGTAGGCCTAATCATGGAAGGTTTGCAACGAAGGTTCATGCTTACTTGTAAAAGTATTTTGTAGTATTTTATTTTGATACGTTTGTGGTTGCTGTATTTTGTAGTTTATTTTGATGCACCTAAAAAGGAGGTATTTTATTTTAAAATACTTTTCAATGTATTTTTGCCCATCCCTGGTCATAGGATAATATTTACTCATCAGCTTCATGCTCTCAGAGAGAATTTAATGTATGCTATCAGTACAGCAACAAGTGTAGATACTGTATGCATGCATGTATAATGGAGGAGATGTTTATCAAATGCAAAAGTGGATTGTCAGTACTCCAAGTTGGAGTGATTCAGATGCAGTAATCCATTCAGCACAGACTGGAGCCATAATGGAATGGGAGGGCATTGCTGAGCATGTTTTGTGAACTGACACTAATGGATTCCGTGTTTGCATTCGACAAATGCTGCGCTAAATATGAATTAACCCTATTCCAAGCATTTTGCTAAATTAAACAAGGCCAATAATTACAAGCTATGGTTTGCTGAAACACAATAGCAGGTGTACAATTCTGATAAGACATGGTATAAGCAAGTCAACAACTTCAGCTATTGTCATCGTGTTATTTATCTTTAATTTGTTGACGGGCAGCGAAAAATGAATTTGTAAGTACACGGTGAGGCCTAATCTAGACGGACATGGATTTGCTGTGACTTCCCACAAAGAGATAAAGTGTTCAATAGTTATCGTTGTAGGAAAGCTGTTATGGCCTGGTTTCGACTAAGCCCAGTTTTCTCAGCCTGGCAAATAAACGTGTCTCCTCTGGTTCTTGCTCTGCATCAATGATTGAAAATCACAAACTCTTTACAACAGGCAATAACACTTTAGAGAGATCTTAGCCTAAAAGCTTCTCACAGATATACTGTGACAATCTCATCAGATTCAGACCAAGAAAGGTAAGGGAGATTTGAAAATGCACGCTGCAACAAAAGAAACCTGCAGATTTATAAACAAAAAGGTTA
Organism: Danio tinwini; assembly: GCA_903798205.1. Lineage (NCBI taxonomy): Eukaryota > Metazoa > Chordata > Actinopteri > Cypriniformes > Danionidae > Danio > Danio tinwini. The sequence continues at coordinate 8,036,052 of CAIGQZ010032903.1, read as the reverse complement.
AGGTCAAAGTATTAAAGGAGATGTTCTACTCTATAAAGCAGACCAAAGGGTCATGATATACAAACTAAACTTTTGATATGTTAGCAATGAATGTCCTTTCTGTTTTCAAACAGAGACTATTTTTCAACCCAGGCTCATTCTGAAACCATACTGCTATATACATTTCTGGAGAGCTCCAAATGTGTCCCAGGAGCTACGTTTATTGCCACTTGTGTTTTTGCAAATGCACCGGAGGCTGCTGTGTATGCTATTTGAGATCTTAAATTTTTCTCACAAGAGCCATTTGCGCCTGCTGATCTTGCGTAAATCCACCAGAGGCCGCTGTTGACTGACTGCCTGACTGAATGACTGAGTGACTGACCCACCTTCCTCCTTTCCCAAACCCAACCAATAGTGTTTTCAAAAGCACCAATGCAGAAAAAAAGAAAAGTTCTTGCCTGATTTTTACCACACTTTTAGATTTCACCACATTCTCACCCTGTTATTTACTTGTTTATTTTATTTTTTGGATGTTGTTTTTGTCTTACCTGCTTTCTAGAACCGTTCTTCGCTGGAGTCAAACCCTGTTGTCGTGGTCAACTCCTCTCTGCATCTCAAGTCCACCAACGTACCTGGCAAACTAACTGAACAACTGGTAACAGTGGGAAAGCCGTCCACATGGAAGTAAGCAGTCAGATGGTAAGCGTGAAAAGGAATGACGTCATACCGCCCCGTAGCGTTCGATTTAAAGACAAAATGTAGCCATACGGACTTCTGGCTACATAATTCATGATCTCCAGAAATGTGTATATAGAGCTATGTTTTCAGAATGAGCCTACTGTTCAAGACACAAGGTTTTATTTGATGGTTTGCAAACAGTTTAGTTTTCAAAAATGTGAAAATTGAAAAATGTACGATGACCAAGAGAGCTTAACGTGCTGCAATTTAAGAAAACACGAGCAATTACAAAAACGGCGACAAATTGAGAAAAGATCTTCATCCGTTTGACAGCACATGTGCTGCAAATTCTCACAACGCTAACACATAAAGTGCTGCGTTTTCCCACAATGCGAGTAAATTAATAAAACATGCAGCATTTTTTTCACAGCGCAAACAACTTAAAAAAATGTGCTGCATTTTCTCACAACACTAACAAGTAACGAATACGTGCTGCATTTTCTCACTTGCAAAAAGAAAAGAACACAATGGATATGTTTCAAGGGGACCCTAAAACGTGATGGACGCTGCTGTTCCTTGACTATTGCTCAGTGAAAATGTAGGTGATCTTTGAAAGATTAGGTTTTTGTTTGTTTATTTTAACATCCTGATTCCTCTATCTTTTTGTATTTTATAAGCCTGAAAAACCATAACCTTAAATAGCCGTGTCTGTCACATTTTAGGGTCCCCTTGAAACCGTTGGGTTCTGTGCAATTTGAGTTGTTTCATATTGTGTTTCAGCTCATTTTAAATTAGTAGTTTGAATAAACAGCAAACATCATTTTTTAAATGTTGGATAAAGCCAAAATAGACCTGTAGATCAGCAGAGGAAACACAATAAAAAAATACAACGTTGAAAATGTGATTGCCGCTATGATTAAATCAAATCTTTTAAAAGATGTAAATGTTTACAAAGATATGGAGTCTTTAAATACTTTTTGATGAAATACAGTGTATAAATAAAAAAAAACACTCATATAGGTGATTTTGCTGCTTGTTTAAACCACTTATTTAAAATGAGTTGAAACGACACAATTCTTGAGTTTTTTTGGGGCGACTTAATTGTTTTATGTTAAATGCACCTTAATTTTTTAAGTAACTTAATTGTGTTTTAGCTCATCTTCAAATTTGCTGTTTGAACAAACAGCAGTTGTCATTTTAAAAAAGAAACCTGCAGATTTCTAAACAAAAAGGTTGAGGTCAAAGCATAGAAGGAGATGTTTGTAAAGCAGACCAAAGGGTCATGATATACACCCTAAACTTTTGATATCTTATCAATGAATGTCCTTTCTGTTTTCAGAAACTCTCATATGAATCATTTAGTGATTCATTTGTTCCCAAACACCTCCTTAGCATGAAACTAATTTGCACTGATTGGACCGATGACCCAATCTGTTGTGATTAGTTGACTGCGTTCAGCGTGAGACAGAAATAAATGCCCACCACGGTTACAGTATGAAGTAGCAGAAAGTATGTGAGAGCCCAATGCAGGAATGCATTAAAGCAATGCAGTTAAACACCAGCATATTACACCTTTTATTAAACCTAACCCTAAGTAAAAACAATGACACACATTCAGTATTAATCCACACAGTGGCAAAAGTTTTGAAAATTGACCGTGCCATGCATGTGAGGAACATTTAAACGCATTTAAATCGGTAAAGGAAAAAGCACTCGTCACGTTTTTATTGTAGTTTTGGACGTGATATTTGAACAGCCCCATACAGATTTAACCTGAGAGACAGTCCAAGCACTGATCCATAATCAATATGTGATTACAAGCCGTGCGGGGCCATTACAACTTCTAACACACAGCACTAGGTTGGCTATACTGTGGTATTGTTGTGAAAATTAACTTTAACCCTTTATTTCCCTCAGCCGAATCTCCTTCTGTTTGTGATCATCATCTTTGTGTCATGATTAGCCCCATGATCCTTCGCACCTCTGCTAGTTTTTGGAGGGAAAGCGCGTTCACATTTTACAGGAACTGGAACTACATATTTGGTTATTGTACCGTGTGGACATCGAATCAATCAAAAGATCCAAACCCAACTCAAAGTATTTATTCGACTCTGAGTCAACTATTTTGCTAAAGAATCAAAAGTTTTAAGCAAGGTGCACTTTCAGATTTGAACCTCAGCTGGATGTTTTCATTCTCTTAGCGCTGTGTTACACATTGCATGGAAGCTCATTTTCAAAAACCCATAATAGGTGCTCTTTAAATAAATTTACCAACAAACATATTTTTAAAACAACAGCAATAACACTTCAGAGAGATCTTACCCCTAAAGCTTTCGCACAGAAACACTGTGACAATCAGTTCAAGACCAAGAAAGACAAACAAGATTTGAAAATTCCTGCTCCAACAAAAGAACCCTACAGATTTGTAAACACAAAGGTTAAGGTTAAAGCACACAATGAGATGTTTTACTCTGTAAAGCAGACTAAAGAGTCATGATATGCAGACTAAACTTTTGATGCGTTGTGAAAAGCTCATTATTTCCTTAAGGTTCAAAGGCCATGTATTCACAGCAGTGAATAAGAGACTTGTTGTAATTAAACATATTCTGCTTTTGATTTATGGCACGTCAATAATATGGACTTTTGTGTCTGTTTCCTGTGATAAACTCATTTCCTTACACTCTATTTCCCGTGGGTCTTCCCTCCAGCATAGACTTTATCATTATAGAAAAAAATGACTCTTTTCTGTGGCATCACCAGACATTATAATCTGTAGATTGTTATGCTTGTTTTCAGTCTATTTGATGTTCTTTATTGGTCAACTGCTCCAGAGAGAATATACTGTAGTAAGAATTGTGATATATTAAAAGTACTTTTTCGTCTTTTTTTTTAAGTCTCATATTGTTTAAACTAGAGTTTGGAGATGATTGTTTAATCTCACAGTTCTCTAGACTATTGTACCCTGGTGGGTAACTTACAAAATGAGAGAGGAGAGCTTACATCCCATTGAAGCTAGAGGGTTCATTAGCGATGGACGCCAAATACTGTCTATTTTAGGACTACAATATATACTGGTGCTTTCCCAGTACTGAGTTGCAGCTGGAAGGGTATCCGATGCGTAAAAAATATGCTGGAATAGTTGGCAGTTTATTCCGCTGTGGCAACCCCTGACAAATAAAGGACTAGTCTAAGGAAAATGAATGTATATTCTGGTGCATCATGGTTATATGAACAAATGCTGAAAACACAGGATTTATTAGCCTTTTTTTTATTTAAATACAAAGCAGTATCTAAATTAATTTGCATATTATGATGAGTGAACAGATTATGAACAGTGATAGAAAACAAAGAACGAAACGTTGCGGTATTGTGAAAAATTGTCTCGGAATTTGTTTTGGAAATAAGAGAAGACATGAATTCTATGTGTGCTGGATACTCCAGACATACAGTATTACAAAGTCTCATTTTACAAACCTTTAAGTTAAAATCCATCATTATTTCTCTAGTAAACTGTATGGTTTTGGTTGTCAGACAAAATTGTGGTTATAGCAACAAGGAACACAAAATACTGTGCGCAGGGCACAAAATTGCAACCGTTTTGGTCGCATATGCGGCCAAAAATTTTTCTATGTGACCCAGGGCCGGATTAACCAATCGGCATTATGGCCACAGGCCCAGGGGCCCCTGCGAGGGGCGTAAAATGCAGATTTTTGGATTTTGGAGTGTCTATTTAGGTTAAGAGCAAATAGCGCACCTCGTTGGAATAAGCTAGCTGAGTGATTCACGCCCATCACCATTTGATTGACAGACACAACATAAGTAATGAGCTCAGCTGACATCAGCCTGAGTGGCGTAGCTCAAAAAAGCACATGGCAACATATTTTGACACTATCGACCATGAACCTGGTTCAAATCCAGCGTCTGATGAACACGTTCTTTTTTTTGTTGTTGTTTTCAATATCAGATTTTGCCTACTCTTCATTACGAGAAAGACAAGTAGGAATCATTAATAAGTGTGTGTATTCATAGAACTGGATTGGAGAGGCGTTATATACATATCATATGCATTATAAGTTTGTAGAAGTTATACATTAAAAATACCCTTAAATATAAATTGTAGTACTGCTTCAGTTAAATTCAACAAATATATTAAAATCTATTCATTTTCACTAGTTGTATTAGTATTTTTTTTCAAAGTATGCTTTAAGTTAAATCTTTGTAGACTAGAAATATACTGTATGTCATTTATTAAAAAAAAATGTGTGCAATACATTATAGATTCATTTTATAAAAAAATAAAGTAAATTATTAATCTTATTTTTTTTTATTCAACTATAGGGGTGCGGCCAGGTAGGGGGCCTACAAGACATTGTACCCAGGGGCCTCTGAGTTCTTAATCTGGGCCTGATGTGACCTCAAAATATATTTGGGAGTATTTTGTGCGAGTGTAAAATTGTTGCTGTGTGACTGGTTTTTACTGCAAAATGTTCACCACATGGGTGGATTTATTTAACCACGAAAATGTAGATCAGAGAATGAAAATAACACTAACAGATTTTGTTTTAGATCATTGATCATGTGGTGAATGTTAATCCGCCATTTACACTTTAAAAGAGTGGATAAAAGACTTTCATTGGCTTTGCTATGAGAATAACTACAGAATTCACTGTAAAGTCTGTGGGACGAAGTTTTCAGGTAACTGTTTGCCATTGAATATGAGGTTCTGTTTAATCCTTTATTTAATCGTCAGGATGCTGTCAGCCATGCAAGTGGCAGCTATATGTAAAATTTAACACTTCGTAGACCATCACAAAAGTACGGAGACCTGGAAGGAATGTGATGATAGGAAAAAAAGAAGTTGTGGGAAGAAAAAAAAACTGAGTGGGAGATAGGAAAATATTTTTTTTATGTTTGTGCGTTCCCTCACAAACACTTCCTGTTCATTTCATACATGTTAACCCTGCTGTTTTTGCCGGGATTCTCCCGTATTTTACCATTCTATCCCGCTATCATTAAGTATTTTCCCATATTTCTCATATATGTGTGTCACTTTAAGAGATTTATAATGAAATTTATAATTTGATATAAATATAATGAGATTTATAATTTGATTACTTTAGTAACTGTTTGTGCTCATTTAAGAGAAAATTAGTTGTGTTTAAAATAAAACGCAGCAGGACAGACATGTTTACATACTATTAAGTGTATTTGTCTGTTTAAATACACACCAGAATCCTAAGTGTCCTGCACTTTCGCTCCTCTTTAAATAGCATGTACAGAAGCTGATCTGGGGCAGCACGGTGGCACAGTGGGTAGCACAATCGCCTCACAGCAAGAACGTCTCTGCTTTGAGCCTTCAAAACTTTAAAGCTCACAAAACTCTCTTTTTAAAATGTCTTCAGCTTAAAAATCTGTTTGTCCTATAAAATGACATTTTGGAATCCAATAACTTTACATTACAGTCAACTAATTTATTAAGAATGGATTAAAAACAACATTCATGGAAAAAATCCATAACAAAAAAATGTTATTGCAGCCCAATGGAAAACAAACTCGAAAATCCAACATAACAAATTAAGTCTCTGTTTGGAAACAAAGCTAATTATTTACATGTCTGAAAAGGCTCTGATTTTAGTAAGGGCTCTTTATGGTGAGCCGGTGGGTGGACTGCAAGCTCCGATGTTACAGTCAAAAGGTCACAGTTTAGCTGGTTAGAACATGGTTCATTAGTCCCTGGTGGAAGATGTTGTAACTGCACATCATCTGGACACATTTATGGGCATTTAAAAATGTAATCAAGTTATAAATTGCAAGGAAGTGGCAGTGCCTTATATTATATTATATTTTATATTATATTATATTATATTATATTATATTATATTATATTATATTATATTATATTATATTATATTATATTATATTATATTA
>CAIGQZ010032903.1:8002751-8027233 GCA_903798205.1 Danio tinwini | reverse complement strand
ACTGCGTGCTCGGCGCAGACAGTGTTTCCTCTGGATGTCCTCTATGGCTGGCAGTGTGGTCCCTGTGATGCGTTGGGCAGTTTTCACCACCCGCTGCAGTGCCTTACGCTCAACAACAGAGCAGCTTCCATACCAGACTGTGACACAGTTCGTCAGGATGCTTTCTATTGTACAGCGGTAGAAGTTCACCAAGACGGCTGATGACAGCTGGTTCTTCTTAAGTTGCCTTAAGAAAAATAGGCACTGGTAAGCCTTCTTGACCAGGCTGGAGGTGTTGGAGGTCCAGGAAAGGTCCTTGGAGATGTGGGTCCCCAGGAACTTAAAGGATGAGACAGGCTCGACGGCCATCAAATTGATGTGGATGGGATCATGTGAGCCTGTTCGTCCCTTCCTGAAGACCACAATGAGCTCATTGGTCTTGTCGGTGTTAAGGAGCAGATTATTGTTGGTGCACCACGTGGCCAGATGCTGTATCTCGTCCCTGTAGGCAGTCTCATCATTGTTGCTGATTAGACCAATCACTGTGGTGTCATCTGCAAATTTGATGATGGCGTTTGATCTGTTCAACGCCATCACCTTTCTTCCCCATTCTGATGCTTTATTTGAACTGCAGCAGATCATCTTGACCATGTCAACGTGTCTAAATGCATTGAGTTGCTGCAATGTGATTGGCTGATTACAAATTTGTGCTAACGAGCAGTTGGACAGGTGTACCTAATAAAGTGGCCGGTGAGTGTACGAGACTAGGTTTGCCTTCAAACTAAAGAGAAATCCTTTATATGTATGTGTGTACATGTAAAAGGTATTTTACCACAACAAAATATTATTTTTTTTTCAAATGTGTGAAATAAATTTTCATAACAGACATCCTATCATCAAAAACCAGTGCAAGGAAGGAATCCAATTAAACGAAATAAAGCCAAGGTTTGCTTTACGCCTTGTTTTACGTTCTACAAAGAAATCCCATTTCCTTTTGTGGCACCTGAAATGAGTTAGCAATGCATTGTATTCAAAGAAGGTTGCCCTTGTCGATAAAAGGTCAGGCCTTTTAAAGCAAGATAGGCTAATTACTTCAAAACATTCTCATCGTTAGCGGGCCTACCAGAGACAAACGAGCGCCCACTTTATTGATTTCCTTCAGACAGCTGTTCATTTTGCAGCCTGAGCATGAAAAAGCACAACGCCGTGTTAATATTGTTTCATGCAGAATACTTTCTTACTTCTCTCTAAGTGTTTGCCCACTCCTTGTTTAACTTTATCACGTTTATTCCAGACACTGGCACTAATTATCTTTTTACTTTCATGCTTCAACAGGGAGAGAGCCTTTGAATTACTTGCTCAACTCTTGTCTGGCTTGGCCTATCAAGAGGCAACAGCATACATAATTCATTTGCACAGATTTTCCCCGCAATGTCTCTGAGCCATCATCAGCTGTTCGCCAGTAACTGCACAAAATTACAGAGCTGTGTGGCGCTTTTCAACACTGATCTAAAATGCATCACAGTTGAAAATCCATAACCCAGATGATCACAAGTCGCTGTCAGTGTTGTCAACCTCAAAAGAAAAATAATAATCTTCCCTGCTTTGGCAGATTTAGATTAATTATGAAATGAAATCGAGATCTTTGAAAGCAAAGTCCAAACAAAGAATTACAATAACCTAGCTCACAGTTTAAAAAATCTGTTGATTTCTATGAGAATTCCACAACCATGGCTTATAATAATAATAATAATAATAATAATAATAATAATAATAATAATAATAATAACATAATAAAAGCACAGATGAATGATATTAGCGGAATCACAAGCAACGTTCTCCTGATTATAAATGACACAAGATTTTCTGATAATTCCAGTGTTTTAAAACATGCTAGCAACAGGTTGATGCATTTTGTTATGACCTCTTGAGAGGTGTCAAATAAAAGTTCATTGTATGTTTAATAACAAATAACACAAATAAATAAATAAAGAAAAGAAAAGAAAATACAGGTGAACTTGCCTAACTCTCTTAACAAAATAGTACAAACAGATTCATTCATTCATTTTCTTTTCGGCTTAGTCTCTTTATTAATCCGGTGTCGCCACAGGGGTATGAACTGCCAACTTAACCAGCACGTTTTTACACAGCGGATGCCCTTCCAGAAGCAACCCATCTCTGGAAAACACGCACTCATACACTACGGACAATTTAGCCTACCCAATTCACCTGTACCGCATGCCTTTGGACTGTGGGGAAAACCGGAGCACCCGGAGGAAACCCACGCAAACGCAGGGAGAACATGCAAACTCCACACAGAAACGCCAACTGACCCAGCCAAGGCTCGAACCAGTGACCTTCTTGCTGTGAGGTGACAGCACTACCTACTGCACCACTGCGTCACAATACAAACAGATATTAAACAAAATGGTGTCAAGCCTCCTACTTCCATTGAAGTGGCAAGACAAAGTATTTACAACATTTACAAAGGTTTCAAGGCATATAAAACAGTAACACAAATACTCAAGACAACTGTCACGATCACCAGCAATCTAGCATGTGCAGATCGCAAGATAACTACACATATGCCATTAAATGAAATATAACTCCCATTATGCACCTCAGACACACCAGTTCCAGATTCCCCCAGATTACATACACACAGCTGGAAGCTTATGATTGACTAATCAGATGGACTTGTTCACTGTGAGTATTACGAAGCGTTTTCCTTGTCTTGCCTTCCCTTGTTGTTTGACCTTTTGTATGTTTTATTGTTTATGCCTGTTCTGACCATTTGCCTGTTGTTTTAGCCACATTCTTTGGATTACCCTCATGCTCCAATTTGTACCTGTTTGACTATTGCCTGCCTGACTACTCTTGACTATTAAATTGCACATGGATCCTCATCTCCATTGTCCTGCCCTGTATGACAACTTTCTCTCTAATGTGAAACACTCTCTCTCAAAAAAAAAAACAAGCAATTAAAAGAATGATGATATTAAACAAAATGGTGTCAAATACCCTTCTTTCCTTAAAGTGGCAAAGCATAGTATTTGCAATATTTGCAAAGTTTCTAATGCATATAAAACAGCTACAATAACACAAACACAACTTTTTCTCTGATGTGAAACACTCTCTCAAACAAACAAGCAATTAAACAAGCAAACAAATGAATGACAATAAATATTATGTATTATAATTGATAAGGAAACAATGGTGGCACAAAATGGGAAGCTTGGAGTGGTTCTTATAACAGGATACATCACACCGCTTGACCAATCACCACATCAGTTCTAATTAATTATTGATGACCACTCCCTTCTTGAATAAACACAGGAACAGAGAGAGAGAGGGACAAAAACATTACAGAGCAAAAATATTACAGTAACTGTCAGAAGGCCTATTCACTCCAGTGACAATAAATGTAATGATAAAAAAAACATTTAAATTATTATTGAGCAGAGTCTACACTACAGCTACAGCATTGAAATTGGGCAGGGCTGCGCCTCGTTAGTACCTGGATGAGAGACCACATGGGAAAACTATATTGCTGCTGGAGGAGGTGTTACTAAGGCCAGTAGGAGTGCTCAAACTGTGGTCTGTATGGGTCGTTATGCCCCAGTATAGTGAAGGGGACGCTATACTGTCAGTGAGCACCATCCTTTGGATGGCATGTTAAACCGAGCTCCTGACTCTTTGTGGTCATTAAAAAAATTCAGGATGTCCTTTGAAATGAGTAAAAGTTTACCAGCATTCTGGCCAAATTTGCCCACTTGCCCATATCATAGCCTACTAACCAAACTCATACTTGGCTTCATCACTCTGTCTCCTCTCCGCCAATTAGCTGGTGTGTGGCCTGTGGTCTGGCAAAATATGGCTGCCGTCGTGTCATCCAGGTGGATGCTGCACACTAATGGGGATCAGGAGATTCCCCTCCAAATATATAAAGCACTTTGAGTGTCCAGAAAAGCGCTATATAAATGTAAGAAATTAAATAATTAATTAAAAAGAGAAACATTATTTTTAGAATCACTTTCTTTCTCTTTTTGATCAACAATAAAATCATGACAGAAGCTTTCACAAGCTTAAGCATCGACAGGCTATATAAATATAACATAAGTTTACAATAAACACAACAATATTGGACATGGTTCACTCGCTTCAAATGTTATCAGTCGATTGAATGGGCAATATCATTGGTTATCAGCTGATAGATATGGGCCAGTTGGAGCCTTCTGCGCCTAATAGTAGGCTCAGCCTGTTATCATCCATCCACATGGTTAATCAGCTATACTAATATAGAAGACTCCAGATCCAGATCTGTTACTGTGACAGTTGGGTTTAGGGTAGGGGTAGACATCATTCAGTCATTCATTCATTTGCTTTTCGGCTTAGTCCATTTATTAATCTGGGGTTGCCACAGCGGAATGTACCGCCAACTTATCCAGCACATGTTCTATGCAGTGGATGCATTTCCACCTGCAACCCATCTCTGGGAAACATCCATACACACCCATTCACACTATGGAAATTTTTTTAGCTTACTCAATTCACCTGTACCGCATGTCTTTGGACTGTGGGGAAAACCGGAGCACCCAGAGGAAACCCACGTGAACGCAGGGAGAACATGCAAACTCCACACAAAAACACCAACTAACCCAGCCAAGGCTCGAACCAGCGACCTTCTTGCTGTGAGGTGACAGCACTACCTACTACGCCATTGCGTCGCCAGTGTAGACGTCAATAAAATACAATAAAAGGGAAATTGAATAAATACTATAAATTATTCTCGATAACTTCCGGCCACAGCCGTATGTGATCTATAGCTGATTAACCATGTAAATGGTTTATAACAGCCTTCTGAGCCTACCAGTAGATGCAGAAGGCCCCTACTGGCCCATATCTATCAGCTAATAACCACTGTTATCGCCCATTCAATCGAGTGATAACATTCGAATCGGCTGTATGGCTTGGATGCTAATATAGATTTTGGTGTATTTATCATTCACAGTGTAAAAAAGCCGTATTCATTGTTATTGTGTTTATGGACTGCTGAACAAAAGCAATCACAGTCTCAGTTTTGCTTTAAATCTGGACGCAGATTCAGAAATTACTCAGTTAATTACTTTGTTCATTTATTTGTTTGTATCAATTGAGAATCTTTAGGGCTATTTTAATGATCTTATACCTATAACAGGTATTTAAAAAATGAAAATATTGACTTGTGAAAATGAGGTTGTTTTGATTTTAGCATGCTAAATCACATTAAAGTGTTCTTTGAGTTGTTGATGCGCCTGCTGAGTGATCCCTGTACCTTTGCAATTGCAATCAGTCTGAGGATTTGCATGTTCCCTGGCTTTTATGTATTGTTGTTTTTCTGTTATTTTCCGAGACTGCAAATCCAGAAAAGAAGCCAAAGACAATGCTGATAAAACGATCACATCAATGAGGCCAAATGAAGATAACTTAGGTTACTGAGAATTGATGTAACATCTGTGCTAAAGACTTTATTCCATGAGAAATGGCGCATTTCAGATGCATTTCCTTTTATTTTGGCTCTCAATTAAGGATAATTACCAAATTGCATATTCATGAAGACATACACGGAATCTCCAGGGGACGGGAAAATGAAGACCATCACATATCCGTTTGTAGTATTGGAAAGAACACATTTTCCTGGATCAATGCATTATTGAGTAAATAAGGCTATAATACTGGTGGCTTGACTTCGATAATAATTTGCCTAGACCACACAAAAACTCAGGTAATTGGATTGAATTATTTAGCATTTGTCAAAACTCGTTAACATGCTGAATGTACAAAACAAGACATTGTATGATGAGCTCTTAGTATATTCTCAGTTGCTTAAGGTAAATCAAATCACTTATAGGTTTTTAAGGTTTTGTAGTTCTGAGTCAAAACAAACGCAACAGAATAGTAAGTCTGACTATGAGTTATCCATCAATTTTGTGACATAATTTCTTTTATTTTGGGAAAGTAAATTGCTTTTAGTTATCTACATTTGTCATATACCGCTCTTTCACTTCCTTATTGCACAAGGCACGAATCTCATTTTTCAAATCTCCAAACACAGACACAGTGAGAATACATGTCAAAACACATCTCTTTTTCTCTTTATTGTCATTAGACATTTTCTATCTCATGCCCATTTTACCTTTTTATCACAATGGAGACATCTTCAATTTTCAGTTATCCAGAAGAAACTGTTATTTTATCATGTTGACAGAAATATATAGATAGTTTTATTTATTTTACCATTCCCTGGCACAAAATGCTGCAGATGGCAAACAGTAACAACTTTTTGTTTTTATTTAATAGTAATCAGTGGTTTTGATTGTGAAGTGATTTACAAATACAGAATCCAAAGATTGCAATGTAAATATGTGATTCATTTAAAAAAAAAAAAAAAAAAAAAAAAGCTTAAAATACCTTATAAATCATACCTGTGTTACAAATACACAGGAGACCCAAATGCAAGTGAATGCAAGATGATTTATTAACAGATAACAGGAACAACTGGTATTGATCTCACCAGATATAGAAGGATAGGGTAGCAATGGTGCTTCTCTCAAGGAAATCAACATGCTAAACAGTGGTAATAGTTCAGAGCAACAGATCCAGAGTGAAGTCTCTCACTGATATCGAGGGAAGGGGTTAGAGCAATGGTGCATCTCTCAAGGAAATTGACACGCTAAATAGCGGTAATAGTTCTTCAATGAGATAGATCCAGGAAGATCTCTCATAAGTTCAACAACGCCAAACAGCAGTAACAGTTCTTAGAAGAAGAAGCAAGCGGCGCTGAATATACCAAAAGCAACAGTCTCTATGAGGACCCACCACCAGCGGGATCAGCGAGAGCTGCCTAACAGAAAACAGGACACAGACGTGAACACAACGAACTGACAAACATGATCTACAAACACTGAACATTTAAAGGCGCATGGCAACGCGCAGCACCTGTGGTTAATAGATAACAGCTGAAAGAGACTGAGTAGCAGCAAGACATGTGATCGCTCAGCTAACGAATGTAAACACACACAGCCACGCGGTGAAGGAACACCAAAACAAACACACCCACATCCACACACACACAAGGTGCGTTCGACTTCATGCAGCATTGCGCGGATCGATCGAAATCTGTCTTAAAGCGGTGCATGCCGGTTAGAAATTTTGGCCGAATTGATGCTTCGCTGATGCCATGTGACTGTCACATGTGGCATCAAAGTACCGCTGCCATGACGACACTGATGTTACACGATTGGCCGAGTTCACAGCATGACAACAACCACTTGTATTTCGGGTTTATTACTGGACAAACTCCGATTCACAAATTTCAAAACAAACAATTAACTTTTCATACCATCTCTATCTTGTACACTTCATGTTTATTTAAAGACTACAAACATTTTACTGCAGTATCATCTTTTGTTAAATAATTTGTTCATAAAGTCTGGATTGTTTTGAACAGGTTTACTCTGCCTTTTTTATAATTATGTTTTATAATTGTTAAATTCTTAACAAATTAAGTAAAAAAATATTTTATTAAATATAAAAATATATGGTTCTAAAATATTTATTTCCTGTTAAGCCATTTATGCAGAAATGTTAGAAATGTCATTGATGTACCTGCTCTTTATGGGTATTTTCTATTTAGTGTAGCTCATTTATTGTGGTCTTTTTGTTCAATCTCTATGGATTAAAGTGCTTTTAAAAAAATAAAATTATTATCCAAAATAATCATTGTTTAGGACTTAATCAAAACACCTTGTTTTGGGTTTTACACTAATATATATTGGAAAGTTTTATATCTATAAATGTAAATAAATGTAAACCCTTTTTTAGCATATTCATTTAGCATAAGCACTGGAACAGTATTTACATACCATTCAACATCTAGTAGTCCAAAGACTGATGCTTAAACTCCAAGAATTTGTGCTTATTGTTTTGTTTAATAGGCCTATTTGTGGATATTTATTTCCTTTTTATGTGCGCTCTCGTTTCCCCTTATTTCTCATGCGCTACTTAAATTTAATTCATAATTCCCTTGTTTAAAAATGAACTATACTTTGTAGAGACTGCATTCTGTTTTATGTGTACTGTAAATCTTTTGTTGTTATTGCAATAAATAAACAAATAAATAAATGATCCCGCCATGTGATCGGTCATCATGACAGCTGCAACTTTGAGCCCCGAAGTGTCCGGCTTTACGGCTCCGTTTTCAACTCCGCCCCTGCCTGCGCTCGGCTAATCTCGTTGATCACCGGCTGAAGCTGTGCTTCATGTTAAACGCACCTACACATACAAGAGAAACAGACAGATCCACAACCGTGACAACTTGGTGTTGGGAACCAAGAAACTGTTCCTATACAGGAAAGGAACTGGGACCATATGATATTGTGAGCGTTTGCTTTTAAAAGTGGATCGATGTGATGCAGCAAAGTGTTTTATATGTATTTTATGAACATTTAAAAAATGGAATTGGAATCAGAACCAGAAACCATAAGGCAGGATTTTTAGAAAATGTATTATACCCAAGCCTAATTATAGTATGCTGCATGTTACACTTTGGGGGAAAAAGCAAAAATATGTTTTTCATGTCTGCTTCTTTAAATGCAAATAAGAAGTTGCTCCCTGCCATCTTCCAGAAAAGAGTGATGCCTTTATAGTTTGCACCTTGGAAACTCAAACAACAACAAACATCTTTGTGTGTTTTAAAGCTTTTGTGGTTTAAACTCCTGATGTACAGTTTTCTGAGTGCACAGACCTGCAGCAGCAAACACAGAAAGCTGGCTGTTAGACGGGTATGAGTATTAAACTGAAGTCTCTTTCATGCCAACTGTCAAATAATACACTGCCATCCAAAAATAGTCAGAAACTGATATTTCATTGGACCACCATTAGCTTTAAATGCTTAACATATTCACCATAGCATCACTTCGATATGCTTCTGAAATGCCACAACATTTATATACAGCACTACAGTATTTACTAAGATACAGATTATTATTATGATAAAAAAATATTAAATAAATTGTAGATATTATAAACTAAATATTTAAAATGTATTTCAGTTAATAGTATACACATATTATAATAGAAGTTATCCTATATTGTGTGAGATGTTGTTTTATGCTGGGTAGGGATGTCCAGATCCGATCATGTGATCAGAAATCAGGCCCGATTCACGCAGTTTCAAGGTGCGTTCGACATGAAGCACAGCTGCAGCCGAGATTAGCCGAGCGCAGGCGGGGGCGGAGTTGAAAACTGAGCCGTCAAGCCGGACATTTCGGGGTTGCTGCTGTCGTGATGACCGATCACATGGCGTCATCAATTATTTATTTGTTTATTTATTGTTTATTTATTGTTATTGTTTATAACAAAATATTTACAGTGCAAAAAATAAAAATACAGTCTCTATAGTTTATTTTAAACAAGGGAATTATGAATTAAATTCAAGTAGCTTGTATAACAAACGCATGAGAAATAAGGGGAAAACGAGAGGGCACATAAAAATAAAATAAATATCAACGAATAGGCCTATTAAACAAAACAATAAGCACAAACTCTTGGAGTTTAAACCACTCTTTGGCTACTAGATGTTAAATTGTGTCAATACTGTTCCAGTACTTGTTTGAATATGCTAAAAAGGGCTTTACATTTATTTACATTAATAGACATAAAACTTTCTTATATATATTAATGTAAAACCCAAAACAAGGTGTTTTGATTAAGTCTTAAACAATGATTAAGATTATTTTGGATAATAAAAGCTTTTTTAAAAAAACACTTTAATCCAAAGAGATTGAACAAAATGACCAAAATAAATGAGCTACACTAAATAGAAAATACCAAGAAATAACAGGTACATCAATGTCATTTTTAACATTTCTGCATAACGGCTTAACAGGAAATAAAATATTTTAGAATCATATATTTTTATATTTAATAAAATATTTTTTTACTTAATTTGTTAAGAAATCTTCATAGGGGTGTCAGGATCAACGATGATAATTATTTTATTATAAGTCTGTAAGACTTATTTGAGTTAATATTTGGTTATTCACTAAAATGTATAATACAGTTGTCTGTATAAAAAGGCCAAATAAACCTGTTCAAACTATCTAGTCATTATGAACAAATTATTTAACAAAAGATGAATACTGCAGTAAAATATTTCTAGTCTTTTAATAAGCACGATGTGTACAAAATAGACATGGTATAAAAAGTTAATTGTTTGTTTTGAAATGTGTGAGACAGAATTTGTTCAATAATAAACCCGAAACACACGTGGTTGTCATGCGGTGAAATCGGCCAATCATGTTACATCAGTGTGGTCATCGCAGCTCCAGCAGTTGCTCTTCAGAAGCTGCACTGTAGAGATGCGCGGATCAGCTGAAATGTCACCTGAATCCGCTCCTTCATTCTAATCATCCACCCGCCACCCGCCCACACATATTATTTTATCTGATATATATATCCGCACCCGACCCGCACCCGATCGACACTTTAATAATTCTAATTCTTTGTTTTAAGTGAGATGATAGGTCACTGTGGATCGTTCGTTATTAACAGCAGATTTAGCTTTTACATATACAGGAAAAAGAGGACAAAAAAACGGCGCCACTAAAAGGCCTATGTTTACTTGGCCTTTTTCTTTGCACTGTGCAGAAACAGAATAGCATCTACTGTGTCTGGATTGGGGCTGCACTAAATAAGAGTTTGCGCGCACCGCGCTGCAGTCGTGTAAATAAGTGATCTTGTTTCTCCCTAGAACGATAGCAGATTTTCCTCTGATGACTCCTCTAATTGAAAGTTTGCACAGCACTCTTGCACTTCATCCATTACTTTGGGCGGCTCTCTCATCTTCACATTCAGCAAAGTCCACTCTCTGCTTTTGTGCTGGTCAACTGCTATGACCCGCGACCCACCCACAATTAATCATAATGTATTTTTTTATTACCCGACCCACCCGACCCGCGGATTATCCGCAGCGCCCGCGGATATAACCGCCATCCGCGCATCACTACTGCACTTGCTGAATTAGTCGTCTGATCTCGGAGCACTGTCGCGGTACTTTGATGCCACATGTGACGTGACGTGGCGTCGGCGCAGCATCAATCTGGCCAAAATTTCTAACCAGCATGCACCACTTTAAGACAGATTTCGATCGATCTGCGCAGCACTACATGAAGTCAAACGCAACTTACGACTAATTAACTCGAATATAAATATATTTTCTCTCTTTCAACTCGAATATAAATATAAATTCTCATTATTTTTTAACACATCTATAGTTATGTGGTGAGAGTTAGACCTCTTTCTTGAATTCACACAGAAACAACAACACGTGCGGCATGACATCATTTTGTTACAGAGACGCTATTGGTTAAATGCCGGCAAAGTAGAATACGGAAGCAGCTTGAAGCGGAAAGCGGGAGTATATCTGCGGTCTGGACATATTATAATGTTGATGACGACAAAATTGCCATAGCAAACTGTGAGATATGTAAACTTGGGATAGCCTGCTGGGTATTTTAGGTTGAGGTGCTGTTTGTTTTTATATTAGATTTTTATATTTACTGTTGCACTGAAGTCCAAAAGTGAAGAACTGATGTTATTTATTAATTGATTGTTCAAGCTACTTCGCAGAAGTGCTCTGTTTGTTAAGTAAATAAAAGTAAGGCACATCCTGGATCTGTTTCTGTATTCTTTTTTTATGTATTATAGAAGTATCGGATCGGGTTTCAGTAAATATTCAAAATCAAATGACTCGGACTCTGACTAAAAAAACCTGATCAGGACATTCATAATACCAGATACATATCAAGTGGATCAAAAAAGTTCATCAAAGTTGTCTAAAGACAAATTTTTTAGGTCCACTTTGATGAAAGGCTTTTGATCTACTGAAAACTAGCTGGTATACCATATATATATATCATAAATTTAATTTTCAGATGGGTTTTAAAATGACTTTAAATTAAATACTTTTAAAGTCTGCCAATGTAAAACCAGCCATATTGTGGCTAGTGAAAATGTCAAGTGCATACCTGTCAACATTGGGATGTGAAAATAAGGGATATGCCCACTATAATAAGGGATTCCCCCGATATTAACCCCCCAGACTAAGAGCAAAGGGCGGCCCCTGGTGGTTTGGCAGTATGGGTTGCGGATAGGGAGGCTCTGCTCTTTAATGTTTATTGCCACCCTTCAGAGAAAAACTGAAAATACGGGAGAAATACGGGAAAATACCTTTACGGGATGATAGCAGGATAGAACTGTAAAATATGGGAGAATCTTGGGAAAAACGGGAGGGTTGACAGGTATGGTCAAGTGGCTAGTTAATTTGGAAAACTACTAGCCACTGTGTTTTGTGAGCAAAAAAAGTAAATCCAAAGTTCAAAAATGTACAAAAAAGTTCACATAATATTGGATGTGTCTGTGAATGTAAACCATGTGTGGAAAAACATGAAGATAAAAAAACTACCAACCTTCCAAAAACATTTTAAAACTATATAAAAAAACATGTTTATAATTACTGTAATGTATTTCATTTAATATTAAAAATGTAGTAAATGTGTTAAGTGCCAAATAGGAGCACTATGAACTCGTTGGCCCTTGGAGCCATCAGTTAAACACTGCAAATTTCTGGTTCAGCTTTAAGAAACTACAAAGACAATTTTTGGAACAAAAAGAAGCTGGCCTTAAGTGCTACGATTTTCCACTAGTGAAGTTTGCCTCTCAACAGTCTAATTGGTGTACTAAAGCCAAACCTGCCTTGATCGCTCGTCCAGATACATTGAGCCAAATGTGGTCTCTAAACAGCACCAGTCAAGCTAGACCCTCACTAACACACAGGGTCTCGTAAATGACAACCCTACCCGTGTGGAAAACAAAGCTAAAGCTGCCTGGCAAGAGAATATAGATAGTAATTGTGCCCCCTGGGCTTTAAGAAACCCTGCATCTATATATAGCAAACTGCACTGAATTATCAAAGGCTTCAAACACAGAATCGCTCCCACAGAAAGACAGGAGCAAGGCTTAAGGTTTTTTTTTTTAAATGAGTGTTTTATGGCAATGGATGCTGGTGATTTGATTTTGAAAGGATAGTTCATCTAGAAAAAAAAAAACAATATTCTTTGCTTAATCCAAATCAGTTTCACTTTCTTTCTTCTCTTAAACACAAAATAATGTTTTCTTTAATTATTCTTATTATTATTATTTAACCATTGACTTCTATTGTATTTATTTTTCGTTCTATGAAAGTCTATGGTTAGAGGTTTTTAGTCTCTTCAAAATGTATTCTTTAGGGTTCAACAGAAGAGAGAAAATCATAAAGGTTTGAAATCGTTTGAGAGTTAGTAAACAGTGAGTACATTTTCATTTTGGGGTGTACTATCCCCATAATTACTATAATCACAGTCATTATTAAAGGAACACTCCATCCAGCAGGCACGCAATTTTATAAGACACTAATATAAGGTTAAATTTTGGTCATGACGTCAGGTGACCAAAATTCAGTTTCTAGCCAGCGTCTAAGGACAAAGTTATTTTGATGTCCAAAAACGATGTTAATGTGGTGAAATGTGACCAAAGTGTGTTGGAAAGTGACCAAAATCCAACGTTGAGCCAACATCTTAAACCAACGTCATATTGAAGTCAAATACTGACATTTATTCATCAGGTATGGCAACTAAAATCCGACGTCTGATAGACGTCCACACAATGTCAAGCTATAACATTATTAGGGTTGATTTTAGCTTGGAGTTTATTCATTTTTAAGATTGAATTTAATCAAAAGTTATCAAAAATATGGAACAAAACCTTGTTACCAGTCACACTTGAGTATTTATCAATACCAGAGGGGAAGAAATGTTTAGGAAAGAGGGCAAGAATGTGTCAAATATCTTGGGCCTTTCTTTTCGTGTTGCCAACTTAGTGAATTTGTTGCTATAATTAGTAACTTTTCAGATCCCCCTAGCGACAAATTTTCAAAAAAGCAACTAGCAAAACAAATTTAGCTATCTTTTTTGGGTGTTGCTGGAGATTTTTATAGACTCTCATGTGTCCGTATCTTAGTGTCTTTTCATTGAAAATAGTTGGCAACACTGTTTTTCTTCAGATTCCAGAGATTTAGTTTTTTTATTACACGGCACATTTAATTCTGAGTAAAATCCATGCCTACATTATTGACGTCAGCCTGACGTTGAGTTCTGACATCAACTTGACTTTCATTTCCAAACAAAATGCAATGTCCCTATGATGTTGGGGTACAATGTCAAACTGACGTCATGTTGACGTCATGTGCCTGTTGGGCACTTTTTTCTTTGTAATATTTGGTGCAATGATATTACCCAGTTCTGTTATCTAGGTACTTTTTAGGTGCTGCATAATTTCATTGTACCTGCTGTATAACAGTTTAGTTCCTTGGTTAATACAGTAGAATGAGAGTATAGTTCCTACCCATATCAGCCTAAAAAATAGCAACTTTTCTTTTTCCGTCAGGCGTAGTACACGTTGTAACTACAAACGAGTCAAGCTTTAAACAGAACAGTTATCGAAATACTTTTTTTTATTATTTGAGAGAGATGCTAATGGTCTAATCCAGGGGTCAGCAATCTCGGTCCTGGAGGGCCGGTGTCCCTGCAGGGTTTAGCTCCAACTTTCCTTAACACACCTGCCTGAATGTTTCAAGTATACCTAGTAAGACCTTGATTAGCTTGTTCAGGTGTGTTTGATTAGGGTTGGAGCTAAAATCTTTAGGACACCAGCCCTCCAGGAACAAGTTTGGTGACCCCTGGTCTAATCCATTTCAATGATTTATGCTAAGCTAAGCTAAAAGTGCTCCCACCAAACACAGAGTTTTGCTAAATAGATTTTAAAATGGTAAAACTCAGTTGTTTAATTGGTAAAATGAGCCTTTTTCCAAAAAAAAAAAGGTATTGCTTTAAAAGTTTTAGACAGTTTTGTTGTCCCGTTTGATGGATTGATTACATACAACATTTGACCTTTTCTACTTGCTGTATCTGGATAAAATGTCAGTATTGTCCATGCCAGTTGTCCACATGGGTAAAAATTGGTCAATAACTAGAGAAAGTGTTTCAACTCAAGCCCCCAGTGCTAGGTTGCAGCACATTGATTGGCAGGCCTTCAATATCACAGTTAACAGCTGTTTTAGTGGGATGCCTGAGGGGAAACACTGTGGGCCCCACATCCTAAAATATAACAACTCCAACCAAAAAAAACATGTTCACTTTTATCCAACCAAGATAATACTCTTTGACTGCTGAATGAGAAGCCAGACTCACAGGAGGATTTCCTGAAACATTTAAGGTGATGAATTTGTCAAACTCAGTTGCCCACTCACAACACTACATATTTCTATTCCTTGGATCTCATAAGACAGTTCAAAGTTTGTGAAATATTATTCAGAAAGAATGTAGGAATACTATCTTAAAATTTAAGTCTGGAAGAAAACCCAGCAGGCACACAATGTCATAACACATTAATAATAGGTTAGATTTAGGTTGTGACATCAGGTGACCAAAATTTTATGTCTAGCCAGTGTCTAAGAACAACGTTATGTTGACGTCCAATAATGACGTCAAATGACGTTGACATTTGGTTGACTTTAGGTTGTGTTGGAAAGTGACCAAAATCCAATGTTGATCCTAAACCAACACCATAGTGTCATTTAATACTGACATTTACTCGTCAGGTACGACAACCAAAACGGTTTTAGATTGAATGTTGGACAGTGACATTGACCTTACGTTGGGTTCTGACGTCAACCCAATTTTTATTTCCAAACAAGATGCAACATCCCCACAACATTGGGTTACAATGTTAATCTGACGTCATGTACCTGCTGGGAAAGAAGAGGTTTGTAAAGTACAGATGCTATGTTTAAAAGTTTAAGTAAAATTGTAATTGTAAGTAAGGAGTACAAAGTATTTTTTATTCTCCGTCAGAAATATACTCTAGTAAAAGTACAAATATGTTTAAGCAGTAATAATGAAGTACAAGTACAGTTATCAAAGAAAACATTCAAGTACTTACACCCCATGTACAGTTGTTATTATGCAAATGCAGGCAATTGAGTATCAACACACACGTCAAGTCACTTCAATACAGCACGATTTATATTAACACTTGTACGTTTATGATCCTTTCATGCTGATGATTCTTGATTTTATATACTTTGTCTGACTGTTTAAACAAATGGTTAAACTTTGGCTTGTTAATCTCATCTTATTTCCGTCCGATTTTTCAGGGCAGTGTCACGAGGGCAGCAGTCTATGAACCCCAGATTTCCCTCTCCTCAGACACTTCCTCCAGCTCCTCCGGGCGAATCCCGTGGCGTTCTCAGGCCAGCAGAAAGACATAGTCCCTCCAGCATGTCCTGGGTCTTCCCCAAGGCCTCCCACTGGTGGGACATGCCTGGAACACCTCCCTAGGTAGGCATCCAAGTTGCACCCAAAACAGATGCCCGAGCCACCTCAGCTGATTTCTATCGATGTAGAGGAGCAGCGGCTCTACTCCGAGCTCCTCCCGGGTGACAGAGCTGGCTTGTTAATCTGAATAGGATAAAGAATATGACATTGTTTCAAATCGTTGAGAGATTTATTATGATGTCATAAAGGTCTAGTTCACCAAAAATGATCATTTCATCACCATTTACTCAACTCAAGTGGTTGTAAATAAATTTATTTCTTTTGTTGAACACAAATCACGACCGTTTACATAATGTTGGGGAAAAGAAACAGACATTGACATCCATAGTATAGAAATAAAATACTATGGAAGTCAATGGCTGTTTCTTTTTCTTTCTTGGAGGATGAATAAATAAAAAACAAAAAACAAAAAAAAATTAACTATCCCTTTAATAGTTTTGGGGTATAGCTAAAGTAGCTATATGAATTCTAAATAGACAGTACTTTTTAATACTACAGTGTTTATATGTGATTTATTAATATATGTTCATTAATGGATTTTTATAAACTTCAATCAGAATAACTTTCCCTCCCTCTTGCAAATGAATTTTGTCTCTGATGATGCGTTTACTGTCGCTGATGTGATTTCTTGTTCATGGGCTATTCACTGTATAAGTTACTTTTGAAAGTAAGTTACTTTTTATGGTTAGTAATGCATTAGGTTACTTTTGATTTACTTTTGGTTTACTTTTTATTACCTTTCTGAGGCTTGATCTCTTTCAGAAGTTGTTTTATTTTCTTTCTTTTTTTTTAATAGAGGATGTGGCGAGGGGGCGTGGCCGAGAGCCGTGGGAGCGAAACGAGGCCCGCCACAGATGAGATACACCTGTGGCGCGCACCTGCCTTCAATCCCACGGAAGGAGCTCTGGACTATAAGAGGAGGAACGATGGCAGAGGACAGAGAGAGAGGACCGGGCCCGGACATGTTTTACTTTTGCTTTCAGTTTGACGGCAGTCTCCGTGAGGAGCTGCCGTCCGTTTGTTTTGATTTAGACGGCAGTCTCTGTGAGGAGCTGCCGTCCCTTTTATTAATAAATATTTCTTTAAAAGTTAGTCGGTTCTCCGCCTCCTTCTTCCCGGCGGCCAGGTGGCCGTAACTTCATTACAGTGGTGCCAAAACCCAGGAGAAGGAGGGACACGTCGTCCAGTTGCCCTCGCCGCTGAGGAGGAGGGCGAGTGTTCGGGAGTTAACCCGAGTGGGGGAGAAACCCGTTCGTCTGCCAGAGTGTTGGGGCGGCCTGAGGCTGGCGAGGAAGGATCTGCCTGCTGCCGTCTCCCAGCATGGGGAGGAGCAGGGGACGCGGGGCTCCCCACCGGATGGGAAAGAGCTGAAGGGAGCCATCCCAGAAAGCCCGGGGGGAGTCGCCGCGATCCGCCATGACGCCGAAGCCTGCGTCCTCCACCGAAGCGGGAGCGGAGCAGGAGACCAGAAATGCCGCCAGCCAGTCAGGAGAACCGCCGCCGGACACCAGAAGACGGACGGGTGGATAGATTCCTCCACAGGGCTCCCAGCATGTCGGCAGCGTGTCTGGAGAACCAAACCCCAATTTTTTTTTACTCTCTCCCCTCTCTGTCTACTCTGTCTTTCCTCCTTTTTTCTCCATCTCCTTTTCTCTCGGCCCGTCTCATCTAGGTCTCGCGGGTGCTGTGGCGCCAAAGCCCCCCCCCCCGGAGTATGCACAGCCACGGGGTGCCCCCGGCCTGTGAGGGGAGATGGGGGTATGTGGCGAGGGGGCGTGGCCGAGAGCCGTGGGAGCGAAACGAGGACCTGCCTTCAATCCCACGGAAGGAGCTCTGGACTATAAGAGGAGGAACGATGGCAGAGGACAGAGAGAGAGGACCGGGCCCGGACATGTTTTACTTTAGCTTTCAGTTTGACGGCAGTCTCCGTGAGGAGCTGCCGTCCGTTTGTTTTGATTTAGTATTAAATCCCTTTTATTAATAAATATTTCTTTAAAAGTTAGTCGGTTCTCTGCCTCCTTCTTCCCGGCGGCCAGGTGGCCGTAACTTCATTACAGAGGAGTTCTGCAATTAACCACACATTGTATAACTTTCACCTTTATTTATCTTTAAAAAATACATTTAAACAAATATTCTAGGATAAAGATATATGAGAACTTCCCCACCCCGAAGCTATACATGCCATATAAACAGATTAATGCAATTTTAAAGCAATGTGTTTGCTATTTTGTACTATCTTAAATAAAATCACAGTCCACTTTTTTTTTCTTCGATGTGTTCAAAATAATGAACACATTCTTTCATGGACTGCCTAATTGATTGTGACTATTTTAATTTTAATTCAGCAATTTATTTTATAAGGGAATTAATAAAACTTAAAGTAACTCGCATTACATTTTTTTTAAGTAACTCAAATATTATTACTTTTTTTTAAGTAATGCATTACTTTTCTCGTTATTTAGAAAAGTAATATTATTACATAACTTGTGTTGCTTGTATTGCTTTACCCCAAACACTGCATGGATTTTTTTTTTACTCAAGTGCTTCACACCTCTTAACACTTAAATACTCATAACCTATGCTTTATGCAATATTAATAAAACTATAATATACTGTGTACTGCGTATGCTTTTTATATATATATATAATACTGTGACCGTTTGTTTCCATTTGCCATTTTATTTAATTCTCAGCCACTTTCTGGCTGTCTGAGATAATCTGTGTCTGTTCTCCCAAAGACAGACATTCTCAATCCTGACATGTTCAATAGTTCAAGCTAATCCTAATTGAAAAATGAACCATTATAGACAACATATCTCAACATGATAAATGTCAGCCAATCTGATGGGAAGCATGTCAGCAGTCTTCTCATGTTAGCCTTTCAAGAAAGAATAACAATACTCCTTCATTCATTTTTTTCTCACTCTGTTTTGGCAGGTACCCAAAGCCAAAGTAATAGAATGTCTTGTATATAAAATATTTGATAACAGCAGATAACTGCTGCTTAAGACTCCCATGGGCTTTTGAAATAAAATAATTGCTTTGAGCTCACAGGTATCTGACTTCCACTGAATGAATGAATCATGATTCTTAAATTGTGACATGTTATTTTTATATCTTGATTCATCGGCTGTGCCTGCTGTACGTTTGAAAACCTTCCATCCATGAACAAATGAATGCTCTTTTGGATCATTTTTAAAGGCAAATTCCTTACTTGCTCTGAGCACTTATTAATACATATTAAATGTCACATTAAACATAAAGTGTTATACTAATTAAAACATGGAAACCCTTGTTACGTTCTTGAGAGAAGTTTTTAACACATCAAGGCTGCATGTAATTTATATTAAATAGTAAATTCTTGTGGAACATGCTGTATGATTTTACCATTAATGAAATAATTTGTACATTTTTAGATTTTTACAAATTAGGAATTACCTGCGTACACATAAGGTTTTCCTAGAGGAGGTCCCACTCTCCATCGCTGATGATTGACGCACACAGTTCAGGGGAAACAAACATCAATTATCTCTACCTTATGAAAGGTTATACTGCCCCCCACTAAAGTTCATCAGAGAAGAATATGAAAGATTGGAATCGAAATTTTGGAAGAGATTTGGCAGAATAGCTTAGAGGATATTGATAAATAATTAATCAACACTAAATTATGCCTCATTCAGTTCAAGATCCTACATAGACTATACTTCTCCAAAAAGAAATTACATAGGATTTTCCACCAATATATCTCCTATTTGTGATAAGTGCAAATCAGAAGAAGCCGATTTAGCTCATAGTTTTGTATTCTGTCATAAAATACAGGGATTTTGGGTTTTTGAATTGTTTTCAGATGTTCTTGATATACACGTAGATCCTAATCCAGTGCTTATTGTATTAGGACATTCTGATTTTACAAATTCATTAAGCAGTGAACAACAGAAATACCTTACATATTGTTTGATAACAGCCAAAAAGCTGTTATTCCAACGCAATCTCATGGCAATTCTAACTTTTTGATTTAGTGGCTAATTCGTATAAATTCGTACGATCTAATTCGCACAAATTAGTACGATTTGCTCATCACCCAATGACGGTTGGGGTTAGGGGTGGGGTTAGGTGCCACGCCTCTTTTTTAAAATCGTACATTTTCGTACGACTGAACTCTTATTCTTGTACTGGAAAAATGTTAATCCTCCAACTGCTAAACTATGGCTTGAAGAATTGATGTCTACTCTGTACTTGGAACAAACCAGATATCTTTTAGAAGACAAATTCAAAAGATTTTGCGTCCTTTCTTCTGTAACTTCAAAGGAAATTCTTTTCCCCAAAGCATTGTATTGTAACTAAAAAGTTGTTTTGATTATCGCTGTATTGTATACTTATGGGGTTGGGGTGTTCTTTTGTTTGTTTGTTTGTTTGTTTGTTTTTTTGTTTAGTTTTTTTGTAAGTTTATGCATATCAGAAAATGAATCCTGGAATTTGTGATAATTGTAAGTCTATTAAATGACCAAATGAAACTTATTTGACAAGAAATAATTAATAATAATTGTAATCTATTCCTCAAAGCTGAATTCTTTTCATCGTTACTCTTTTAGTGTTCAGTGACATGAGCTTTCACAAATTAAAAATTGTTTTTTTTTATTAATTTA
This sequence comes from Danio tinwini, assembly GCA_903798205.1. NCBI lineage: Eukaryota > Metazoa > Chordata > Actinopteri > Cypriniformes > Danionidae > Danio > Danio tinwini. The sequence continues at coordinate 8,006,136 of CAIGQZ010032903.1, read as the reverse complement.
TTTTATTTAACAACAAAAAACAAAAACAAATTGGTCCATTTTAAAGCGAGATGCTAATAGCCTAATCCTATTCAATGATTTATGCTTAGCTAATATATATATATATATATAAATAAAATAAAAAGTTTTTTTCTTCAAAAACTCAAATACTAGCCTATACTCAAGTATTTTTCCATGTTTTAAATAAACTTTTTATTTTACTACAATAATATGTCATAATAGTAAATAATTTTTAACAAAGATACAACACAAAATTTCACTCTGATCTCTCACTCTGATATGCAGTTAAAATGAGGACATTTACTGAGTGGTTCTGTCACTGTTTAATCCTGTGCATGAATGTATGATATATAATGCCACATGCACTGTAATGTGTTTTATAATCATATTTAATTGATAATAAACAGTAGATGGGGAAACCCGATTGGTCCATGTGATACAAGTGTTTCTATAGCAAAGAACTGCAAATATGCAGATATTATAACTATCTATAGATAAGCACACCTTCTGCTCTCACTCTGCAAAGCTGTGGTTTGCTGATTAAATGAAAAACAAGTTGAAAACGGGGGAGTGGAAGTCTGCCGCCGTTTTCATATCAAATTTAAAGGGGACTGAGGTGATCATTTAGTAGTGTACAGTTCATGAGGAAATCGCAAAACATTTAGAGGCACTAAATAGAAATATAGGGGGCTAAAGCGATGCCCATGCTTTTTAAAAATAATTTTACCATCATTTAGTTGACTTGTCGTCGTTATCGAAAACTCCCGAAATTTTCTCCCAGCTGCTGCGGTCGTCAGGGGGCGGGGAATGGCGCAAATTAAACAAAAATGCACTGATTGCAACAAATAAGATGCAAGTAAAAAAAAACATTTGTATACAGTTAAAGGGGACGTGAATACACGAAAATTAGGGAAGTCTAATCAGAAAGACAAGTGAGTATACCGAGGGTATATGCAATTATTGATCCTTAGAAGTCGTAATACCCAAACAGCTCATGGAAAAAAGTAGGCATACTGAGTATACGTGCGTATAGCCCCGACTACACCACTGGTTTACTCAGGTATCATTTCCAGAAACTCTTTACAGTAGATGTGTGCTAGTGGTGGCATGCTTTCAAATAACTGCTTTACAATACCTTTCCAAATCTTTTGTGTAGAATCTGTGGTATCAAACTGGCAATCACATTGTATCAAATTTGCAAGTATTTTCAGCCGATTCAAATATTATTACTCGATTAAATGGGTGTTATCAGTGGTTATCAGCTGACAGATATGGGCCTCTAGTAAGCTCAGATTGCTGTTATCATCCACCAACATGGTTGGTCCGCTATAGATTGTCATAGATGGTCCGCTTTAGAACCCTAAACCCAACCGCCACAGTAATGTAAAAACGGATCTGATCTGGAGTCTTCTCTATTAGCATGACTGATTAACCATGAGAATTATTTATATTATTTGTAAAATTTCCCATAAATTGTATTTTATTGATGTCTACCCCTACCCCAACCCTAAACCCAACCATCACAGTAATGTAAAAACAGATCTGAGGTCTTCTGTATTAGTATAGCTGAAGACCCCTAATAGCCCATATCTATCAGCTGATAACCACTGATAGCACCAGTTCCATAAAGTGATAACATTCAAAGCGGGTGGTATTTCAGTAAATGGGACTTTGTTACATCTTAATTGTTTCGAAAATGTTTAGAAAACTCAATGGTTCTCCACTAGGGGCTATTTGTGTAATACCATAAAATCCACACAAATCACACGGATTCACTCAGATTGCCCCCCAAATGGCAAATCACTAAACAGGTTTATTTGGTGTTATCTGATCTTGAATCCATTTAACTAGTTTGTAGATGTTTTATTGAGGTATTTGTTTAATAAAAAGGAAAAATTGAAGTCAATAGTCTATTGTGGGTTTTGTTTAACAGAACCCATCATAAAACAAACAATGTATAATCCTTAAAAAAAAAATATATATATATATATATATATATAAGAAAGCATATTTTACAGACACTTAATATTGAATGATATTAGATATTTAAGTGCATTTGTAGTTTATACTTTCAATTTAAAGGTTGAAAGGTTAAATATATTTAACTGCTATTCACTATATTGAACTGAACTGAATCAATTTACAACATTGTTGCCTGTTAAAGAAGGGGAATGTGTCGTAACAGTGTAAAGCATTCTGGATACTTTGGACAAGGTAACAGGATTTCTCATTGATCTCTATTGATTTATTGTATCATATATATACTTTTCAGCAATGCTGCAAACTGTAAGTGTAAGTGCTCGTTTTCTTGCAGCCTCAATTTTAGTTTATATTTTCAATTTAAAGTTTGCAATAAGTAAAAAACTAATTTAATGCAAGTTTTGCCTGGGTTTTGTTGCAACTGTACTGTTTTGACAACCAGGGGTCTGTTTTTCGTACCTTGCTTAAATGATCTAAGATGATTTGGCAGATCCTGGATCTTTTCATTTTGATAACTGATCTCTAGCTAATTTGGTTCTTTAAACAAGTTCACGAATCAGATTAAAATGTCTGGATGAACTAATCTGAGATCGCTGCATGTGTAAGGAAAGATCCATCCTCAACCAGGATCAGCAATGCAACGATTGGCTGATGGCACAGCAGCGTAATGACATGATCTAATTAATATTCAATTATCCATGTACACTGAAAAAAAATCATTCAGAGATGATTCCTTGAATTTACTCAATTTTTTTTACGTTAAGTGGCTGTAAACAATTTATTTTGGCTGAAATTAAACAAACAAATTAAGTAGAATTTTATTAAATTTAATTTGTTTGCTTAAATTCAACACAAATAAATTGTTTGCAACAGTTTTGCAGACATCATTTTTTCAGTGTAACCAAAATTACATAAAATTCATAGTAAATGGTTTGTTAAATATGATACGTGATAACTTTCCACATTTATTGTGGTCTGCATGCTTTACGCTTTCATGTGTCAAGATCATTTAGCAATTTATTTAGTTTTACAGTTAAAGCAGATTTTCTTTTATTATAGTATAGTAGCCGGAATCTTAATCTGTGTAAAGAAAAGCTGGATGTTTATATAAGCTTTTTAGTATTGGTAAAGCTGTTTGCAACTTTTGTGCAGCATCAAATCACCGTCATATTAACTGTCAAAACGTTCAGGACTGCATAAATGTATTATTCCTTTAAAAAATAGTTGCATATTGTGCATGTCTATTATCATACACAAATTGTACTAAAGCGATTGTACGCGTTTGTATCTAAACAGTTCATATCAATAAATTTTCTCTTTAAATCACCAAGTGGCAATCTCTGTACTTTTATTTTGGAGTGCAGATTGCATTTATTAATAGCCTATATATTTTTTTTTACTATAT
>CAIGQZ010032903.1:7977661-7995797 GCA_903798205.1 Danio tinwini | reverse complement strand
ATATATATATATATGATGGGTCAAAAACACCATTCAGCGTGACAGCCTTTATGATAGACAGTTAACGTTATGTGAACTTGGAAGCATGATATAAACCGCGGGTAGCTAACAGTAGTTAAATTATCTAGCTCTTATGGATAACTCAAACTGCTGTTTTGTGTATTATATTATCTTTAACTTGACATGTTTCTTCAAATCCGACGGTAGAGTATGCACTTCATTCTATATGAACTGTCTTTCACTCCGACAAATGCAAACATTGGTTCTAAATAGGGTCACGGGTGGTCTTTTTCCTCATCGGAGTTGAAGGTGGAATTTCTGGGTTTTCCATGTCTAAAACTAACTAAAGTGCTCTCAACGCAGGCATGCAGCACTGTCTTCTTTGATCATCTGATCAATGAATGATTGATTCGTAACATTTTTATAATTGTAACGAGTAACTATGCAACACATAAAAAATCTACTGGAGTAAAAGTATTAAGCTCATCGAAAATATGTACTGAAGTAAAAGTGGAAGTAGGAGAAAAAAACAATACTCCAGTAGAGTACAGATACAACCCTTTTAGTACTTAAGTACAGTAGTGAAGTAGTTCTACTTCGTTACTATACATCTCTGCTCTTAAAAGAGAAAATCTGGCATAGTTGAACAAGAGTTCAGTAAATGCAAATGACAAACCATGAGTCTCAAACTGCATAAGTGCAGAGCTCATTAATATTCATGACCCTCCCAAATAAGGTAAAACCTTAGCTTTCATTTTTAATTTCAAATGATATAAATGGGCTTGTATAACCACTACTGGATATTTTTTGCACTTATCTAAGGCAGTGGTCTCCAACATTTTAATCACCTCAGACTGATCAACATTTTTACCACGCGGGGGGTGGGTGTACGTAGATTGCTAGGCAACCATTAGCCGTTTTCTCAGAGGATGACAAGCTGACAAAACATTGTTGCAACTCTGATACTAGTTTTATTTAAATGGAGAAAATTAAAAAGTATTGCAGTGTTTGTCTGAGATAATTAGTCTACTGAAATGTGTATAATCCATACAAAATATGAAGCTGATCGGTCAGTATGTTGCATGTGTCGCTCCCAATACGTGTGCACAAGTCACGCACCTCCATTGGAAACAATAAACTTGTGTTAATTGAAATTTTGGTGATGAAGTGACCGAGATGTAATCAAGAGAATACAGTCATTTTTCAAAATAAAAGATTGTTCAGTATCAAATAATAAATAAATTGGAAATAATTAATGGTTTCTTGTGCGGCCCGGTACCAATTGATCCACGGACCGGTACCAGTCCACGGCCCAGGGGTTGGGGACCACAGATCTAAGGCACATACCTTCTTTATGGATATCAGAGAACAATTTAAACATAATGTATTAATTCATTCTATGTGCAGACACTGCATGAGAGATACATATCCATACCATGCTCATAGCTGAACTGATTCCAGCTGCAGTGTTGAACCTATTGACCATTTTCCACATTACCCTGTCCTCTCATGTAGGTGTCTTTGTGGACAACAAGCCTTTTTGAGGGTGTTGAATGACTTTGTGACATTGTAAAGATGCAAAATTCTAGATATTACAGATTTTTTATGACCAGCTTCTCTTTCTATGGCTGAAAGGCTCATCCGTTTGATCTTCATCTTGACAACCTTTTGTCTGAGAGTTTCAGTCACTTTCAAATGACTGATAGTGAGTTTTCAGATAATTAAGGAAATTGACACTAATAAACGGGAGAATTATGATCAGTGTTCGTTTTTCAAGTATCTCATTAAAGTTTGTTGTACTTTTCTTCATGCTGTTTGTGCTGATATTCATTACAAAGATGCCCTCGCCCGTGAGATATTGCTTAAATGTGTTCCAGAATCAACCTTTTTGAAACTTGTCATTCAGTCATTTCAAATCCACATCAAAATAATCTCACTCTGATTCCATTTCCCATTCAATAGGCCCTCGTGACAGACCTCTGCAACGAAAACTCTCAGAGAAAACATTCTAATCTCTTTCCTCCAGGCCCACAGAAAACAGATTTGTGTTCATTCACCACTGAAAGGTGCAAATATCTGTTCATATCAGAGAGGTTCGTTGTCAGCCTCTGCAGCTTTAAACTCCATCCAAATCATTGCACACTCACTGAAAATATCTAACAGGCACTCCATCAAATGTTTATTAACCATGTCTTTATTTGTATATCTTGCGCAAATCGGGTTTTCTGCAAGTTAACTTTGTTTGTTTACATTCTTTGCCAGAAGCCGTAAGATTAAAAAGCCAATCTTGTGTTCTTATAATTAAATTGCAGGAAGTATACATAGTCCCTGCGTATAATTCCTCTTCCTTAATTGACTGATATTTACATACAAGCTACCAGCTGTCCTTACAGAAGTAAATTAACCTGACAGTGCTGCGTCCCCTTGGAATGCTCTTGGAACAGATTCATTGAATATCCAAGTGTGCAATTCTCACCTGTGCAAAACAACAGCACAAGGACTGCCAGGGAACTGCTTAATTAAATGCAAATATATTTTAGCGTTTATTGCCATGATAGTTGTATCGGTTGTGATCAAAACATTCAAAGAAGGGACTTAGTGGAGGGGAAATGTCTTTAACTCTGCTTACGGATATTACAATCAGACCAGAATGAGAGACGCACGGCTGTGTTTTATTTGACAAAACATCTCTCGCTAAATTTATAAATGAATGCAAATTCTATTATAGGGTTCAAAAATTACATGGCGTGGTTTAATCAGACTTCAAAACCCCATCATTTGGGGGTGTAATCAGATTGCAACAGGGATATTTACTATGTTAATTCTGAGTGCATTTGTCCATGCAAAATGTATGAGGTGTTTTGGTTATCATTTGGGGTGAGTTACGTAACATTAAAGGCTTAGCCGACCCAAAAATGAAAATTATGTTATTAATTATTCACCCTCGTGTCGTTTCAATTTCCTGAGACTGTCGTTCGCTGTCAGAATCCAAAGGAAAATGTTTAAGATGAAATCTGAGAGCTCTCTCAACCTCCATAGACAATGATGGTTCCGAGGTGTTCAATATCCAGAAAAGGAACCAAAAACCCTATTCACACATACAGACCTTTCTGGAAAATTACCGTCAATTTTCCAGAAAGGCATAATGTGTCAACATGCCCTTTTTGAAAATACCGGTAAATTCATTGACACATACAGACCTTTCTGGAAATTTACCGGCAATTTTCCAGAAAGGCATTACGTGTAAACAGGCCCTTTTTGAAAATACTGGTAAATTTATTCTGGCAATCTTCTGGGAAGAGAAGTTGTAACATTATCGGTAATTTTCTGGAATGCTGCTCTGTGTGAACGAAGAAGGAAAATTGCCAGAAAGAGCACGTTCACAGTTAGAACACCCTGACGTGCGACGTCTACTCCAGCCAATCAGAACATTCAGACGCATTCACATCCGCACTGTTTATGAAAATAAAAGCTATTGAATATTTTTACCAGACACATTCAGCTGCTAGATGTTAATCAGATAATGTCTCTCCTTCTTAATGCCAACTGTGGAGAAAATGATCGATAAAATGTTTATGATACACCGCTGTTTGTTTACCTTCAAGCTCTGCTTCAGTTGCTTGATGCGTGTGTATGTGGAGGACTGCTCCGGTGAGCACCAGCACACACACATTATGTACATCTTGACATGCGAAAGTGTTCCTCCATATGATTTCATCAAAGTTGTTCACAATAGTTATGCATCCACAGAATTTGTAATGTAGTCACGCTTCTGCCTTTGGATGTCTCTTGGACAAAAGCAGCTGCATGAATGGTAAAGCTTTAAGTAACAGTGAAACCATTAGCAAAATACAAAGTTTACAAATACAAGCCCAGTTGTTTAAAGGTCATTTCTGGTGTCAGAATTTACTGGTATTTAGGAATGGATGTGTGAATGGTCTTTTCTGGAAAACTTCCGGAACGTCTTTGCCTGTGTGCACAGCTCTTTTTAAAATTTTCCTGTAAAGTCGTTCATAAAATTTTCTGGATATTTAGGGATATTGTTAGAACATTCCATGTGACTTCAGGAATTCATGCAAAGCTCTATAAAAACTTTTGTTCAAACGAAAAAAAAGACAGACATCAGGTCAATTTGTGTGTTAACTTTGTGCTAAAATACACATACTGCTGACTTTATTGGCAATACTACAGTATATTGTCTACTGGGCAATGTATTTTCCATATAAATGAGTACCCTGACATGGTAGTGAAGACATTGGTGACATTGTTATGGTGCTTATTATGATTACAGTTAAACCACTAAAGTCACGTGGAGTATTTTGATTGTGATTAAGTTTTTATTCCTTTACTGAATTTTGAAAGTCTCGAGACCATTACTGTCTTTGGAGATCTTTCAGATTTCATTGAAAATATCTTTATTTTTGTGGTCTGATGAATAAATATCTATGTATAGGGAATTTTGAATTTTACCTTTAACACAGGGTTCAAAGCTCTTTTCAAATGAGTAGAATTAACTCTTAGTAAATTTTGAGTTAACTACACTCATTTCATTTGATAAAGTTGACTGTTGGGTTTTAAAGTGTGGTATGATTCAAAAAAGAGGAAACATCCAGTGAGATGCAGTTCTGCAGGTGAAAATGCCTCTAAATCTTTACATTAACAGGCTTTTTTTCTTTTTCTTTTTTTTAAAGAATGGAATGTGTATGAGCTGTACATTTGAAAATCTCGATCATCTCCATAGAGATGTATATGCATAAGGGCTGCACTTCACCTTTTTAGGTGAAACGCATACATACATCTTTTTTTCAAAGCACAGCACTATAATAGTCTGAGCTGAACCTGATTCATAAAACGGTATTCTCAAGTGACTCTAATGTCATCTGGGGCTCTTTTTACTTTCATATTTCTTTTACTTTCATTCACTCAGTATAAGCTTCTTCTTCTTTCTCCCAGGGCCTTCATTGTTTCTTTTTTATGGACAGACCAGGTATAATTGAACAATTTGCTAAATTGCACTTCTGGTGCTTTGTGTATTACCTATTAATGGAAAGTTTAGATCATTTTACCAACTCTGACCTTTGAGTCATGTTCATTGAGTCATGTTGTGCAATTTTGCAAGAGCAAGTTGCTTCCAAACATATCTACAACTAGCCCAAACTCAGATTAAACTACAAACAAATCAAATGCTATAAGAAAGAGAAAATAATCATTCATTGTAGGGATGCTGATTCCTTGTCAGGGTGATCGGTCGATAGTGAGTACAGATTCTGATGCTTCAAGCTTTATAATGCATAAATCACATTTTCAGTCCAAGTATATAAGTGGAGATCTTGCCTTACCTCAGAGAACAAATTCAAGATATGCATATAATTCTTTAAATGTCACGTATAACCATTTAGTGTGGACATGTCATGGTCAGAAGTAACTTCACAGAAGAAACTAGATTTTAAGGAAATTGGCAAGAAAAATCACTAATAGAGCAATTTGGAAACATTGCAAATCAGGGAAGAAGAATTCAACATGTCTCAATGAAGTTTGGAACGCATAAGGAGTTAAAATGCACACCTATAAATTCATTACTTTTTTACTAAAAGGAAATAGGTCAATAAACTACTGCTTATCACAATACATATATTACAATAAGTTATATTATTAAATATTCAAGTTAAACCATTTTTCCCCTTAATCCCTTATACACTGTAAGAAAATGCAAGGTTCCACACAATTCCTTTGTGTTGTCTCACTTAACTTAATAGTGTTTACAAATTTAAGTTGATTAAACATAAAACAATCAAGCTATCCCACAAAACACTCATAAATTGTGTTCATTCAACTTATTATAAACAAGAAGTTTAAACAAGCAGCAAAGAGATTTTTTTTTAGTTTATTTCCAGCCAGGATTTAATGAACTTTATTATTTTAAATATTTACAATATTGTTGAAAACACAGAACATTCAGTTCTGAGATGTAAAAAGATTTCAGCTCTTATGTGTCCTCTGCTTGTAAACTCATAAACAAACTATTGTGATCAGTTCATGAGATCAGCCAGCGATCTCTGGCCAATAAAGTGGCGCACCCCTAATTCATTGTTTACCTGTTGTTTTGTCTATGATTTGCTCAGCTCACCTCTTCTGACAAGTCTTCAAGTTTGAGTCGTTCATTCTTATTACAATTCCATGTAAACCTACCCAGCAGACGCACAAGTCTAAAGACATTGTTATTTTAACGATTTTAGGTTGTGTTGGACCAAAATCTATTGTCGAGCCAACATCTTAAACCAACGTCATATTGATGTCAAATACTGACATTAATTTGTCAGGTATGGCGACCAAATCCAATGTCTGATAGACGTTATATTGGTATCGTCTACACAACATCATGCTGTAACATCAATAGACGCTGATATTGGACATTGACATCGGCCTGACATTGGGTTCTGATGTCAACCCCATTTTTTTTCCAAACAAAATGCAGCATCCCGCAACGTTAGGGTACAACATCGATCTGACATCATGTTAACGTCCTGTGCCTGCTGGGTTAACCAGTGCACACAGTTTGAGCCAAAAGGACCCATGATTAGGTCACCTTTCAAGTCATTGGGTTTTTGAGTCATTCGTTAATCTACAACAGCATGCAAAGAAACAACTCAAGCCTGAGGTCTCAAGAAATGAACAGGTCAAATATTTGTTTTGGCTCTGACTGCATATGGTTGGCTTTTGTGTTTCACATGATGAATGAATGACTCAAACCCAACACTGTAAAAATAGCAAGGTTCCACACAATTCTTTCATGTTGTCCCAACACAAATCGATTAAGTTAACTTAACAAATTTAAGTGGCTTGTATATGAAATAATTAAGTTGTCCCACAAAAATCTCAAGAAATGTGTTATTTCTGTTCACTTTAAATAAGTAATTTGAACACGCAGCTAATTTTTTTAATAATTTTTTTTTTTGAGTGAGAGACTTGAGAGATTTATTCATTTCCTATTTCAGCTTAGTCCCTTTATTAATCAGGGGTCACCACAGCGGAACGAACCGCCAACTTATCTAGCATATGTTTTACACAGCGGATGCCCTTCCAGCTGCAACCCATCACTGGGAAACACCCATACACACTCATTCACACACATAAACTACGGCCAATTTAGTTCAATTCACCTGTATCGCATATCTTTGGACTATAAGGAAAACCTGAGCACCCGGAGGAAACCCCACCGAACACAGGAAGAACATACAAACTCCACACACAAATGTCAACTGACCCAGCCGGGGCTCAAACCAGTGCTACCCACTGTGCCACTGTTACGCCAACTTGAGAGATTCATTTATTCATTTTCTTTTTGGCTTAGTCCTTTTATTAATCCGGAGTCGCCACAGAGGATTGAACCGCCAACTTATCCAGCACATGTTTTATGCAGCGGATGCCCTTCCAGCTGCAACCCATCTCTGGGAAACATCCATACACACTCATACACTACAAACAATTTAGCCTACCCAATTTACCTGTACTGCATGTCTTTGGACTGTAGGGGAAACCGGAACACTCGGAGGAAACCCACATGAACGCAAGGACAACATGCAAACTCCACACAGAAATGCCAACTGACCCAGCTGAGGTTCGAACCAGCGACCTTCTTGCTGTGAGGCGACAGCACTACCTACTGCGCCACTGCATCGCCGACTTGAGAGATGAATAGATTAAATAGTTGTTACGTCTTTAACATGAACAACTCACACCTAATAAAAGACTCGAAAAGAAACTAGTCTTCTACCTCACCTGCACAATGAATGACTAAATCACTTCCTGAAAGGACTCGTCATTCTTAAGTCACATCATAAACGATTCACAATAAATGAATCGCTCAAGACCTATCACTAATATTTTTCCACAGGAAAATAAAAAAGCATTTGTATGACGGCAAATCACTGCCAATAATAATTGAGCGCAGCGGTGATGTTTACGCACGAGAAGAAGTGAACCGCAAGCAGATTACAGGCCTACACGCGAGGAAACTGGCTGTTCACGCGCGCGCTAAACTGATCCACCGTGAGGAAATGGGCGCTCTTGAGCTCGTCAGAAACCCTCATGCCTCACAGCGCGCGTGCGATCAGTTCTTTCTGCTTGCTCGCTGGCTCTTCTCTGCTCGCGCGAAACATTTTGGAGTTTTGTCAGTCTTGGGGCGGGACTTGGTTTACTTGTTATCTCTAACGCTATTGGTTACTGTCCCTTTCCGGAAGTCAGCCGGGATTGGACGCAGGTTAAAAGTAGCGCGAGCAGTAGTTACCTTGCGCGGTTCACTTCTCCTCGCGCATAAACATCACCGCTGCGCTCGATTATTATTGGCATTGATTTGCCGCCATACATTTGGCAATGACATGCATTTAGCTTAATTTTTCTGTTTACTTTTCAGACATCTTGAGCCTTGGATTAAAAAATTGTGTAGTGGGTCAGAAAAACTCTCTATAAAATAATAAAAAATTACTATTGGTGGCCAGATGCATGAACTTAGGTACGATTAACAAGTTAGTTTACAGATAAATTTAAATTCTATTATTATTTACTCACCTTTGTGTTGTTCCAAACCACTGAGATCTTCGTTAATTTACAGAACACAAATTGAGATATTTTAGATAAAATCAGAGAGCTCCCTCATCCTCCATATTGCAAAACTCCTAAATCGGTAAACATTCTAAAAAAAACCATCCATGCACAAAACAAAAATAACTACTTTACTTAACAGTTTCTTCTCCTCAGTGTCAGTATAGGGCACTCATACTTTCTGCTCAAAAAAAAAATTACTAACTTGTAATATTTCTTGAATTATTTAATGTAGATGCTCATAATTAAGATGAATTCTGAATAAGTTATATGGCTGTTAATTGTTTAGTGAGTATTTGATAAAATTATCTTACTTTACGCACACAACATAGTCTCTGAAAATCCATATTCCATTAATACTATAAGTTTTTCCCCCTCTATACTGTTAAGCTGTCTAGTATTTACAGCAATATCAGCCCTGAAATGTAAAAGAGCAAAAATGAATATGCTAAATTGTCAACACATAGTAGTTTATAGTACGAGCAAGGTTGCATTAATTTGATTCAAATTTACAGTCAGAGCAACCTTTAATGCATATTAATATACTACTTTAACTCACTTCACTGGAAAGAATAACAGCCCTGCACCAGATAAACAGTGCAGCCAGACAGAGCGGGTTCCTTTATGCGGGTAGATGTATTAAATGTAGCTTGCTCTTCATATCAGACCTCTGGTTTTCTATAGTGTTCAACTCCTGAGGGTTAAATGGACTTTGCAGAGATGATTCATTCTGGGAAACGAAGTGTTCTACCCTGCTCAATAAAATGAAAGCCACTGATTAAATATAATGAAATATAAATGAACATTTCTGTACCTGGAAGTTCAGCATATGTGTTTAATAATGTGTTTATAGGTAAAATAAGATATAATTTTGTAGAACTGTAATTCTACTTCTTTAACCCTCAGCCTTCCATTTTATTCTGATTTCCAAGAGCTACTGTTATTTTATATTATTTTATTGCACCAAGTTAACAAAGTTGAAACAAATTAACTTTAGAAATCATCTTCACTTAAAAAAACTAAGAAATCCCTTAATTTTGATGGTCCCTTTAACACATTTTGTTGGATTTAAGTTTCATTGCATCTATTGTACATGCCAATTAATTCTCATTAGATTATAAGTAGACTATCAGGTTGAGGTTAGGGTTAGTGTAAGTTGACATATACTTGCAAAGTTTCTTATAGTCAGTTAAGTTGAAGGAGCATCAACTAATACTCGTCTACTAGCGTCTACTAATACTGAAATGAGAAGTAAATGGCATGTAGTTGCAATGCAACTTTTAGTCAACAAAATGTGCAATAGGAACCATCAAAAAAAATCTTACCAAAAAATAATGTTAACTTTCAAAAAATACGTTTAAGCATAATAAAATGTATGTTGTCAGGACTTTTTGATTATACATATTTTTGTTTATTTATTTATTTATTTTGAACTCTTATATAAATCTATCCTTTTTATCTTAATGTACATTTTCCATGTGCAAAGAGATTTTTGAATTTGTACAAATTAGCCACTAAACAGACAATGAATGATCAATTATGAATACCAGCATTATTTTTGCCACCAAAATACAAAAATATGTGTGTTATAAAGAGCATCAGCTCTAGACAATCGTCTGTCACAGTGTGAGACAGTGAGACTGAAACATATTACCATGACCTCAAGTTCCTGAACACTGACCTCAGAGAGAATCTCCAGAGATGTTCCAGGAAACCTGAAGGACGCGAGTTAACAGCAGTAAAACGTAAAGAGAAAGAGACAGAACAAAAAAGTCCAAAATCAAAACGATAACTTTAGGCCCAAAAAAAGCTCTCATAAATGTACCGTGATCACTTGTATTTCCATATCAGTGAGTGAGGCTGAACCCCTGCAGACTCTAGTCTCCGCTTTCACAACCGTTAACAGGCATATAAGACTAAGCTCTCAAATAAATTCCTTAATCTTCTATAATGAATTCTCCAAGCTCTTTTTGACATGTCACAAATGCAGGAGAGGATTGTCCCCTGAGTGTACATTTTTTCTAAACATCGAAGCGATGATCAAAAAACCCACTGCATTTAGATTGACCGAAGCTGCATGAGTTAAACATGTTGCTGACACAGGCATAAAGAGTGAGCTTGCAAGAATTTCCATACTGTATGGCACACGCCGCAGCTCAGTCGAATATGAAAGCGCCAGAGCTGCCGGCACAATTCATTTATATGTTTGAGTCTCTCGGCTGAGGCTTGAGATTAGAGCAATCCAGAGTCAAAGCTGACAGTCTTTTTCTGGCGCTTTCGAATGGAGCCTGCATCCTACAGTTTCAGATTTTGCATAGGTAGTTTTGCACGGAGCGTATATCTATAAAAGGCTTTTGTTGTGAATCGTAAAACACCTTTTATTATTCTTTTTGGCAGATTAATAGAGGTTAAGTTAAATTTGCTTTATTTCTCATGGTCTTAATGGTGAAGTATGCAGTTTCTGTACTGAAGTGTCACCTAGTGGGATTAAAAGATACAGCATTTTCTTTTTATTCTTAATAAAACATTTGCAAATGCATACACCTACCACATCCCCTTTTAAGATTGTTTTCTGGCAAGGCTACAAACTTTTAACTATTTTTGAAAAATGTTGGCATTTTGGGGCGTTTCAGGTTTGGCCAGTGGAGCAAATAAATGCTTTCCCCCTTTTTTTAAAACTGCTGGCCAAATTTTGTTAAATTAATTACAGTTATTAAAGTTATGTCATTTTAATGAAGTGAACGTGTTGGTCTGCATACCAGTTTGTTTTGTATGTATATGTAAAAAAAAAAAAAAGAAAATGGGTTGGTTTAACCCAACAATGGGTCAATATATGTACAAACCAGGCAACCTCCCGCTCTCCCTCGTGAAGCAAATACGGAAGTAACTGAAACTGCAATTTATCGACATTCCGCTAGTCCTGGCTCCATAATAGAGCAAATTTCTATTGACCCCACTGTTAAAATGGCCAACTTTTAACTTTTACTTTACAGCCTGGTACAAAGAAAGATTTTAGGGTATATAGCTAATATTACCCTTCATGACAACTCTGAGGGGGATGAATTTTTTTATTAACTCATCCATTTAATTTATATTAAGTTATATTAAGTCTGCATAATTAAGGGCGTGGCCACTTGAGTGACAGCTAGGTCTCACTGTCACTTCACCTCAGCTGATTCCAGCTGATTAGCCACTAAACTCGGCATATGGTATTTTTGTTTTGTTTTATGTGGTCTTACACAGTCAGTTTCCTTTTGGAATTATTTCCTTCAATTATCAGATAATATGGCATGCTGTGTGCACTTTATTGTGCTCACTAACCATTTACGTGTCCTCCATTTCCCAGGTGAGTGAAATTATATACTTATACCATCTCTATAAATGTGTTTGTTTTATTTAAGAAAATTTATCATTTATAATTCTCTTTAGAACTGTAAAGCACTACAGAATCTGACAGATTGATTAGCTGTAGGCTATAGAACAGTCTGAAATCTTCATGCAGTGTTATGCCCGGATTTCATAAATAGCCTTGCATTTACTAACACAGACTATATTTGAAGTGTTTGGAAGTAATTCGCACATTCCTCCTGTTGAAAAACGTTGTAAGAACAATGTTTAGTGGCTCAATGTATTACAACTGTGTTTTTAAAAGTCTAAACACTTTATTGATATAGTGTACAACCAAGCACATGTGGTCAGAACACAAACAAGTCACAGGTAATGAAGTAAGTATTAAGCGTCTGACTTGCTCTGATGTCATGCCAAAATACTGTCATGATGGCGATGCGGCTGCTTTAGATTGTGCAGTCAGCACCAAAAGCAGGAAGGGAAATGATTGGCTGACAACACAGCTTAATGCTTATTGGACGAGACTGACAAATTATACATTTAGTCCATCATCAAATTATTTTTATTTTTTAGATTTGTAAAATGTACGATTTTAAATAGAAGGCGTAGCACCAAACCCCGCCCCAAACCCCAACCGTCATTGGGTGATGAGCAAATCTAGCGTATCTAGCGTACTTTATGGTTTGAATTAGATTGTACAAATTCATACGAATTAGCCACTAAATCAAAAAGTTACAAATTGTCGTGAGATTGTGTTGGTCTTTTTGAGCCCTCTCCTTACTGCAGTTGCCTACTCTTGTCTACATTTCAGGCAAGGCGCAACTCATAAGAGCCTATTTCACAAGTTCACACTTACAGATATTTGACTGAAAAAAATATGCGTATTTGGCGTGCTGTCCAGGGAGAGGGCTCTGAGCTCGGGAAGACACCCTAACTTGTGTTATTCCCCTTATCAGGATAGAGAGATAGGGTCCGAGCGCTGTGTCTAGCCCGGCTCCAGAACGCTCCTCCTTCGGAGTTAAGTATTGGGTTTAATAGTGTGGAGTTGGGGTGGTGGAGGGATGCTGAAGTCAAGAGAAAACAGAGGTATGACGTATTTGACTATTTATAGGGGTTTGGTCGTGTGCTGATTGGATAATAGAATGATTGTGTGTTATGAATTAGCCTCGTCAAAGACTGACCGTGCTCCTCCCGAAATTTGTTTATAAAACATCACTAAGTCATAAGCCGAATGACCGTTTAACAGAAATGTCTGTAACTGGCTAGAATGATCAGCGATGCACTTGCTTCACCCTGCGTCATCACAGAAACAAGAGCCTATTAAAGCCAGTAAACAGATATATGATTGATTGATAGACGATACTTTCAAATGCTCCTTTGTATGATTTATGGCTCCACCCTCAACATTTCAATGGCTGTGGTTTGGGGGCTGGACAGAGTTGTTGGGTGAAAATGTTGTTGTCAGATCGTGTAGTGTGTGACCCCGCTCTTGTGGATAATTTATGTAGTCGCGTACCACATCGATTTAAAAACACATAATCAAGTCATGTAGTCTGAATGACTCAGCGATCTGCTAATGTTTAAAGTCAGTGTGAACTAAGCTTTAAACTTTGTATAACAAAAAAATAAGTTGAAACATGAGTTAAAGTAACAGTATACATGTGCATAATTAAATATTTTGCGAGCGTATAGGCTTGATTACATCATTTGCTGCATGTGCTTCATGGAAGGGGCTATTCTGTCACACTACTCACTTAGACTTTATGATTGATGTAATTTTCTGTATAGCATCATGGGTATTGTGGTTTTTCAGCACAAATCCCAGTTTTAAAAAGTCTAATTTATGGGAACAGGTGGTTTAAAAAGGTATTTACAACAAGTTTATCAGTTATTAACAAAAAAATTCTCTGTGGTGGAAATGTCGAGTTTTACTTCTTGATCCCGACTGTTGGACTGCTCTCAATGTTTTGGTGAGAGAGATACTTTTCAGAGAGAAAGACCCTTAAATGTCATTCTTAGAATAGTCCATGCAATTCATATTCATTATTGTTTGACTTTATGTGATGAAGATTTCTAATTGAAACATTACGTTTATACTTTGAAAAGAAAGGAATTAGTCTGCAGATTCTTCTCACTGAATTAAATTTGTTTAATTTTTGACATGACATTCTAATATTACACTTATTTTCATATGTTTAGATTGGCACAAAAGTATATTAGAGGCTATTCAATTCAAATCAGGTTTATTTCTATAGCGCTTTTACAATGTAGATTGTGTCAAAGCAGCTTAAAAGTTCTAGTAAATTGAAAATAGTTTTCAGAGTTTAGTTCAGTTCAGTGTGGTTTAAATTTCACTGCTGAAAGTCCAAACACTGAAGAGTAAATCTATCAATGTGCAGCTCCACAAGTCCCAAACCAAGCAAGCCAGTGGTGAGGAACAAAACTTCACCAATTGACAAAAGTGAAGGAGAAAAAAAAATCTTGAGAGAAACCAGGCTCAGTTGGGCACGACCATTTCTCCTCTTGCCAAACTTCTTGTGCAGAGCTGCAGTCTAGGCTGCATACTGTATACTTAATAGGGAAACTGTGTGTAATCTATTTTTCACATAAAATATTCCCATTCTTAAATGTTTGCCAGTTCATGATTTTCATGACATTCTTTTTCTAGTGTTATTGAATCTAGCCTGAAGCATACAGTTTTAGCTACTTAAAGTTTGAGGAGTTTCGCTCAATAAAGCATTCGAAATGAAAAGAAAATAAAAGAAAACCATAAAACGCCAAGAGGCTTTCGTGATGAATATACTGTAATTTAACCTTTATGAATCATTTAAACACCCTTTATTATCTCTAAAGTTCTTTTCAGCTAAGGTTAGGACTATGTCTAAATTCTCCATGTAGCACAAGCTGGAAGTCATTCAGATGGACTGAGTCTGAGGGCTGATATCTGTGAGACTGCACTGCTACACACAAAAGATTCTCATTAGTCATACTGTCTGTAACACACTTCTTCATCCTCTCTGGCTTATAATGAGAGAATGATTATATCGTTCTACGCGGCTGGAAAAACTGATTTTCGGTATTGCGTAAGCAATTTAGCTTTCCGGTTGGAGGGACGTAAAATTAAAGTGCTGTCAAATAAGACACACTTCAAAAGATCGCTAAGATGTAAATGACAGTGCGTGATTTTTAACTTCTGAGCACTTGACTATCAAACGGTCAGGATAAACAATGTTCCCAATAAAAGCAGGTCTACGCCGTCTCTCTCCACACTGGAATGGTAGAGTGAATCTCAGGACTAATGTTATGTTGACGCTTTCACGTGGGCAACTCAAGAGCGCCATCTGCTGGAGAAAGTGATATATTCACATCCACTTTCCTATAATTTTCCTCTTCACGACTTTTAGGTGAGACACTACAGGTAAAAAACCTGCCAGTTTTGAAAATGTGGGCTTTTTTTTCCAAATTTAGTTTAAAGAAACCGCACAATATGCAGTTTTAAGTGTTTGTCACAGTATTTCAGTTTGAGTTTGTAGACTACAATTAGGCTACAATGCACAATTTTAAAGGTCATTTTCTCAAAATGTGTTTATTTTACACTGAGCCATAAATCTCCACTTCAACAGCATTTGCATAAACCACAGGAAAAGGTTTGTCTAAATTATTAGCCCACCTGTGACATTTATATTTTTATATCTACCAAATGTTGTTTAACAGAGATTTTTCAATACATTTTCAAATAAAAGTTTTTAATACTTCTATTAACTAAGATTTTTTTTTATCTTTGCTATATTTTTCTAGAAATTTTGTGATACTACAATTCAGCTTAATGTGCAACAGCTTCAGGTTTTTTTTGCCTATCTTTCCTTATGTATCTTGCTTCCTTTTTTTCTAAATGCTACCTCCCGTTGACCTGGGTCTCCCTGAAATGTGATGTTTGTGTATGGTCGGGGGGGGGGGGGGGGGGGGGGGTCCAATTTCACTATATGTCAGTGTATGTGAATACATGGAGGTATATGTGACAAATAAAGGCTTGATTCATTCATTCTTTTTCTTTTCAGCTTAGTCCCTTTATTTATCTGGGGTTGCCACAGAGGAATCACCCACCAACTTATCCAGCACATGTTTTACGCAGCGGATGCCCTTCCAGCAGCAACCCATCACTGGGAAACACCACACACACATACACTATGGACAATTTAGCTCACCCAATTCACCTTTAGTGCATGACTTGTGGGGGGAGCCAGAGCATCTGGAGGAAACCCACACAAACACAGGGAGAACATGCAAACTCCACACATAAATGCCAACTGACCGAGCCGAGGCTCGAACCAGCGACCTTCTTGCTGTGAGGCGAAAGCACTACCCACTGCGCCATCATGCTGCCCAGTGCAAAGGTTAATTAAGCTAACTAGGCAAGTTAAATTAATTAGTTAAGTCTGTGGACAAAAGTGGTTAGCTATAGCTTAAAGAAAAATAACAATTTCTTAAGGGGGCAAATATTATTGACCTAAAAACGGTTTAAAAAAATTAAAACTGCATAACTTAATCTAGCATTCAGATAGAAATGCATGCAAAGCTGGGGGTGTGGGTGGGTTTGATGTATTGTTCTCAGTCAGGTACCAGGGCATTTTAAAGGAGCCTGAAGATGACTGAAAATATATTAAAATACAACAAATCAATGTTTAAAAATAAGATTAATTTAGATTCCCTCAACATGTTTCACTCAAAAAATGAGGTTTGCTTTAAACTACTTATTTAAAGTGAGCTGAAACAACACAATTCTTGAGTTTCGGGGTCGGGGAGGAACTTAATTGTTTTATATTCAATCCACTAAATTTTGTAAAAACTTATACGTTAAATTAATTCCTTCATGCTTTCCTAATACAGATCGATTGAGAGGAGCTGAACATTTTTCACAGTGTACTTGAAAAACGAATTTTACAGCATTGGAAGTCTTTTTGTGGGGTAGCACAGTGGCGCAGCAGGTAGCATGATCGCCTCACAGCAAGATGGTCGCTGGTCCAAGCCCCAGCTGGGTCAGTTGGCATTTCTGTGTGGAGTTTGCATGTTCTTCCCGTGTTTGCATGGGTGTGCTTCGGTTTCCTCCACAGTCCAAAGATATGCGCTATAGGTGACTTAGATGAACTAAATTGGCCATAGTGTATGTGTGTGAATGCAAGAGTGGTGTTTCCCGGTGTAGGATTGCGGCTGAAAGGGCATCCGCTGCGTAAAACATATGTTGGATAAATTGGAGGTTCATTTTTCTGTGGCGACCCCTGATTAATAAAGGGAGTAAGCCAAAAAGAAAATGAATGAAGTCTTTTTGTTGTTGCTGTTTTTACTGTCCCATGTATACTGGCATGTGACTACTAGTTTGTAAGTAAATGTTAATATTGTAAAAAAGCTTTTTTTTAAAGCTTAAGCATTCCCACTCAATTGTATATAAAAACTGTATATATGTTCATCTGTATATATAAAAACTGCATTATGGTTATCTTTTTAAATAGTTTTTCCCCCCTTTTTTCTATATGTTAATGTCACAGATATGTTTAAGGTAAGACAAGTAGCTTGATTGAATATACAGTGTTGGAACAAAATAGTAAAATATAAACTTAGTGTTTACATTGACCCTCATTATTATGAGTAGTTTATTATCATCACTAATCATTTATTTAGTAAGTTATTTTTGATAGCTACTTTTTGTATTATTTGTCAAACAATCCATCTTAGACAGTGCTGTGAAAACTACTAATCATCAAATAATATGAATATAGAAATCTCTTTTTCATTATTCTCTGTGTGGTTTTGCAGGATATAATTAATAAACATTGAATAGAGGATCACTCTATAAAAATCTATTTAAATGCATGCCAATCATGCCTTTATAAAATTAGACTTTAACACAGCTATGCCTTCCTGTTCGATTGAAAATCATATGCAAATCTGACTTAACACCGTGTCAACACCTGAATACTTATCCCACTGTAGCATTCACATCCAGAATATGGATTAGTTATCCATTTTCTAATGCTGTAGGCAATTTATTAAATAAGTAAATGTAAAAGTTTTCCTTCATTTAGAGAGATCCTAGTTTTTATGGTATTACACAAATCGACCCTAGTGGAGAATCACTGAACTTTTTTATTTATTTATTTATTTATTTATTTATTTATTTATTTATTTATTT
>CAIGQZ010032903.1:7931339-7968627 GCA_903798205.1 Danio tinwini | reverse complement strand
ATATATATATATATATATATATATATATATATTTGTGCAACAATACACCATTTTATTTTAATAGTCTGTGGAACCCTTTTAAGATAGCAAAACTGTGTAGAATTTGCACCTTTTATGGTAGCCTAAATTATGAAAAACCCAAAATAGCAACAGGAAACATTGAAACATTTTGACCACTTCATATGGCCTAATTTTGTTAAAAACAATGATCTTTTGTAAGTTCATTCAGTATAATTTGTATCTTTATTTTATGTATATTTTGTTGGTCAGTTATCTACAAAATAAACAAAAAGAATGAATACATTTTCAGTGAAGTGAGGTGCAAATAATACTTTTTGGCCTTAAGAGAATTATGAATTAAATTCAAGTAGGCCTATTATAACATAAAATATAGTATTTTTGACAATTTTCTTTAAAATTTAAGTTATAAATTATGAATTATAGTATCGCAATACTACTTGGTATCATGATACTCTAGCTGGTATAGTATAGTAAGATTAACTAATAGTATCGCAACAACCCTAGCAGTTATACCGTTATCACAAGACTCAACAACAATATTGCCTAAATTCCCATTATCGTGCAGCCTTAATTAAAATAACAAATCACAACAGTTGTTTTTTTAAGTAAAAGCATATTAATTTGTGTAAAAATACAATTAAGAATTGTCTTCTTTATTAACCTCTTCAGGTGTATCATGCTTAGATATATCAGTCAGTGTCAGTTTTCACTCCCTCAGAGCTACAGATCAAAGTTAAACGGTTTGAACCTTGTAATACCGACAAAGTTTGATTTTATTTACTTGTCTTAAACCTAACAACGGTGTCAGTGATTGGTCATGTTCAATCTCCCCCGCTTTTATTGGTTTTCCAGCTAAAACAAAATGGCCTTTTTTATTTGACAGGGAGCTGCTGGAGGAAAGTGGCCTCACTGTCGACACCCTCCACAAGATTGGAAACATCAAATTTGAGTTTATTGGGGAAACCGAACTAATGGATGTCCACATTTTCAGAGCTGACGCCTATGAAGGAGAGCCAGCAGAATCAGACGGTAAAACAGCTCCATTGTCTGCTTTTCCTTTAGATACTCGCTGAGGCTGAAGGTCTAATGATGGTTTGTTTTGTCTTTCAGAGATGAGGCCGCAGTGGTTCGACATTGATCAAATCCCTTTCAGCCAGATGTGGGCCGATGACGTCCTTTGGTTCCCTCTAATGCTTCAGAAAAAGAGGTTTTTGGGGTATTTTAAGTTCCAGGGTCATGATGTGATAGTGGAGCATAAACTGGACGAGGTGGAGGACCTTTGAGTGGAGGTTTTAAATAGACAGTAAACTTAAAAATTAACATTGTGTCATCATTTACTCAATATCAAGTGAGTCCAAATGGTGTTTTTTTGTTTTGAAGAATAAGAAAAACAGATATTCTGAACGATATTGGAAACTAATAACCATTGACCTCCATGGTAAGAAGAAAAATACTATTGAAGTCAGCATTCTTCAAAATATCTTCTTTTGTGTTTAACAGAAGAAAGAAGTTCAATGGAATAAGTGGAGGGAAGGTAAATTATGACAAAATGTTCATTTTTGGGTGAACATTTGCTTTAATACTGTTGATGGACTTTGCCACTGTATCAGTGGAAATTATCCAGCAAGATCTGATGTTCACACTACTGAGTATGTTTCATGGATATGACCCAATATGCAATATGGCCAATATTTGCCTGATATCCAGTGCTGTATTTTGTATTGTAGCACATTCTTTTGATGTGGGAAAGTGAAGTTTGCATTTAAATCCACTCATTCAATCATCTGTATTCGGATGCGGTTTGTTTTTACTTGATTCTTTGTTCATCTTTCTTACAATTAGTAGTGTACTAAATAACAAAAACATTTTTCCATCTTCAACTACCTTTCATTTACTAAATAAAATGTCAGAAAATCCAGACAAAAAGTAGCCTCATTCAACAGTATAGTCAAAGAGCTTAGATTAGAATGACCAAGAGGCGACGCTCTAGTGCGATTTGGAAAACAGCCACTAGATGGAGCGGCGGCCATTTTGGAATGAAAACTCCAATAGAACACCAGCATATTATAAGTCTGTAAAATAAACTATTAAAAGTGCTGATGATTGTGATAGTAAGTGTTGTATTGTCGTCGTTCAGGTTGTATCTCAGCTTTAATGCGCTTTTTAAATAAATAAATAAAAATAAAGCAGCTGCTTGCCATCGCGACAGCAATATAAGATCCAATGGGCAGCCGATCGCTTTCACTCCAAAATGGCGGAATCCGGGGCTGTTGCTGGGCGCTGCTGTTGCAATGGAACGTTCTATTGAGTGTCGCCTCTTGGTCATTCTTAGCTCTTTGGTATGGTGTATGTTTTTATGTGCATCTTTGTTTACACTTAAGTTGCAAAAAATAACAAAATATTGAAAACAATTTTTTTTGTAGAGCTGCTCGATATTACAAAAATCAGACATTGTGATGTTTAGTTTTTCTGCAATAAATATTGTGATATACAATTTCACCAGACGACTTGCAAACTGCTATGTGGAAAGAGTTTATTAAAATAGATTGATTGGGATTCATCTGTAGGAACGTTAATTATGCGTGACATGTAATAAACAAATTACAAGCACAGATAACTACAAAAGAGCAGACAAAAGTGTGATCATAGTTGTGTTTTATGGTTTTCGGGCAGTCAAATAGTATTCAAAGTACAGAATTTGAGTAATCAATGTAAAATAACACTGCAAAAGTCTTTACTGTATAAATAATTCCTGAATACTTTACACTCTGTCAGGCCTTAAAAACGTTCAAGAGTGAAGTAACAAAAGCAAATATCCAAACCAGAAAATCAAATCAATTGAAATATATTTAATCAAAAATGAATTGAATCGATACATAAACATAAAAGAAACAAAAACTCCAGAAGCTAATGAGGAAAGGATGAACGCCTGCAGTCCAGTTCTCTGAGTCTTTATCCTAATGCACATCACATGCAACAATCTGCACTTAATCCAAACGCAATTATGGCAAAACACAGCACCTGTTCAAAACACTTCAAAAAAACAACAGATCATGGAAAACCTCCATCTAGTGGACATTAGACAGGATCGCTAGGGCCGTAACAACTTGCAAATGATAAACTTTCACTCCATTATGGTTAAACTCTGCAATAACTTCACAATTCTCATGCGTTCTGAAATGTTTCTTCTGGTCAACTATAATCATAACTCAACATTGCATATCCTGCGATGTGACTATTGCGGATGTGCGATATCAATGCTGAAGCAATATATTGTGAAGCTCTAGTCTTGAACATGCATTACCAATATAGCAATAGAAAACCTATTTGAAAAATAAAAAGACAGTCAAAATTTTGCCATTTATTTGGTTTATTAGTTTAATGCATCCCTGCCAAATACAAGTATTCATTTCATTGCAACTATTCATTTCTGTGTGGTTATATATTATTCGTAAATTTATAATATTCTGAAACTTGCATTTACCAACAGTGCCAGCATGGGGGCAGAAATGAATATGCACTGCTGTACAAAATCTCTTCATTTCTTCATCAAACATACAATTAAACTTAGTCATTTGTGTGTTAGATTTAGAGACTATCAAGCATAAAAAAAGCAACAGCAATCTAAACATGGACTATACATTATGATATATTAAGCTTGTTTTTTTCAGGCTGACATAGACAAATATGTCTGAAATAAAAGTTTATGTAACATCTTACTTTAGACCTTCCCCCTTTCAGAAATAAATGAAAATACGCCTCTGTTTTGTGTTGTTTAGAGCAGCTAATAGAAGTCAATATTGTGGCAATGAATATTTTAGTTCATTGTTGTAATATTGATTTATTTAAAAAGCCTCTGAATCCAGGATCGGTCTTAGCTATGTGTCAAATCTAGTTCCTGGAGGGCCGCAGCTCTGCACAGTGTAGTTCCAACCCTAATTAAACACACCTGATCAAACTACTTAAGTCCTTCAGGCTTGTTTGAAACCTACAGGTAAGTGTGTTGAAGCAGGGTTGGAACTAAACTGCGCAGAGCTGCGGCCCTCCAGGAACTGGATTTGACACCTGTGCGAAAATTGATTTAGCTTTTTATTTCTCACACAAAATACACATTCATAATTTTCACTTTTAATCTGATGTTAACCAATACTGTTACAATTTAAAAGAGCCTTTCTATTTCATTTCAAATCTGCTGCTTTTTTGTAGACACATTCTAAGATGCAAAAACATTTGAAATGTACATTTTATTGCAAATTATTTTATTTTTTTTACTATATACTATGTTTGTTCACTCGTGTTGAATCGTAAATGAAAGAAAGTATGGATTTTTTAACACATTACAATGAAAATGAAATGTGAAACCAAAACAAAGCTGCATATCAAAAACTAAACTAAAAGATATCAGACTTGTTGAAACATATTGACTACAGTTAAAACCCAAAAATTAATGATACAGTGCATTTACAACCTATAACACAATCTATACAGATTTTCTATATTTTGAATCTATACAGAACACTGCAAACACTATTAGCTTGTCAGCTCACTTTATTTTGCACCTAAGATAGAGAAGTGATAAAAGTTTATATTTCCTCCTTTTTAGATTAGCTTATGCTTCAAAACCACATCAGCTTTGTACACATGTAGACTAAAAACATTAATACAGTTTTTATAAAATAAAAAATAATAGCTTTAGTGATGGGAAAAAAAGTTGTTTATTAGCCCCCGTTTATTTTTTTTCCCCAATTTATGTTTAACCGAGAGAAGATTTTTTCCAACATTTCTAAATATAATAGTTTCAATAACTCATTTCTCATAACAGGCAGTAAATAATATTTTATTAGATATTTATCAGTACACTTCTATACAGCTTAAAGTGACATTTAAAGGCTTAACTAGGTAAATTAGGTTAACTAGGCAGGTTAGGGTAATTAGGCAAGTTATTGTATAATGATGGTTTGTTCTGTAGAAAAGAAAATTAGCCTAAAGGGGCTAATAATTTTGACCTTTAAAAAAATTATAACTGCTTTTAATCTAGCAGAAATAAAACTAATAAGACTTTCTCCAGAAGATAAAATATTATCAGACATACTGTAAAAATTTCCTTGTTCTGTTAAACATCATTTAAGAATTTGATTTTTTTATTCAAAGGGGGGCTAATAATTCTGACTTCAACTGTATGAAACGAATGAAAGGAATTACCTCCTACTGAAAGAATCTGCTGAAGCATTGAAAACGATGAACTGGCCCACCTCAAGTCTGGACCTCAACCCCATTAAGCAAATTTTGCCAAAGGAAGATAAACAGGATAGATCTATTGCACATTCAAAGGAAAGCCTCTGACTTGATTTGCATAAGACATGGGACTGCAGTAGTGTTGAAGTTCTCAGGAAATATACTGACACTATGTCAGAAGATGTGCTTCTGTAATTGCTGCAAAACATTTTTACATATTACGGTTAAAAGTGGATAAAAACGATACTTCATCTGATATTTGTTGTGCTCAGAGCAACTACCTGCACGCTTCATCGACATTATGAAATGAAATCAGCATTTGTAGACAAAAAAGGTCATCATTCTCAGATTCTGTCAGGTGTTATAATAATACTATCTTTGTATTTATTTTAGATGTCAGTTTTCTCAAATCAACCTCTGTCAGGTTTTCTCTGTAATTCTACCAATTTTCTTTTCAAGAATGGCTGTGCTTTTAAAGAATTTGAACTGTTTGTAGTTCTTTATTGAAAATAGGCCAGAGTTCTTTGTCTTCTTTCAATTCTGAAGGCAAAGATTATTTCGGGCTGAGAGGTGGAGAGCGTCCGTTTCCATCCCCAAAAAGACTTTTCAGCTTGGAATGCAGATCTTGCCACACCTCACCCATCTAGATCACAGCAAAACCAAAAATAATTACATATTTATTATGATCGGATGTGCAATATTTATAATCTACAACTGACTTTTTACCATTTTTAAATCCAGTCTCCTGAATCTGGCACCTTTAGCTTAGCTTAGCATAAATCATTGAATTAGATTAGACCGTTAGCATCTCGCTTAAAAATGAACAGATTTTTGCTAATTTTTCTATTTAAAGATATACGTCTATAGTTATATTGTGTACTAAGTTGCAAAAAGTTGCAATTTTTTTTTGTTTTATGGCTTGTAGGAACCATTTTCTCTGTCCGGTGTAATAATCAAGGACCTTTTCAATGATATTACCAAACTTTAAATTATATTACCAGAAAATCTTTCCACCATGACGACATTTGTGAGAGATTTATGAACTATTTTCAGGCACTGCATAATATCATTGAACCTGCTGCAGCCAGGGTACAACAGCAAAGTTATTTAATTATTATGCTGGAATGGGAGTACAGTTCCTATCCATATCGACCTAGAAAATAGCAACTTTTAATGTTCTGTCTGCCTTAGTACACAATGTAACTAGAGAAGAGTCAAGCTTTAAAAAGGTAATTTAGTGAAACTTTCTGGTCATATTTGAGTGACACGCTAATGGTCTAATCAGATTCAATGATCTATGCTTAGCTAAGCTAAAATTGCTCCCGCCAGATCGGCTGAATGCATTCAAAATAGTAAATCTCAACTGTTTAACTCTAGGGTAATTATAAAATAATCATTTTCCAAAAAAATGTGTTCTTTAAACACACAAATAGTAAATAAGCTGACCTCTTTGTGTCCCTGCACTTGTGAGTCCACAAATGAGGCGAGGATGTGTGATGTAATAGGCAAGTATGTCAAGATCAGCTGGCTCTCCTGGTGCAGGCAGAACAGGGAGAAATAGTTGCGCAGCTCCATGGCCTGAATGGCGTTTTCTTGCTGTCGTGAGTCAGAAATCGGAGATAGGTCACATTATAGTCATCATCATCATCATCATCATCTCTGTTACTCGCTCATTATGAGCCACCCTGCTGTTAAAAAGCACTGAATCATGACACGCTATTAAATGTTAAAACAGAAACTGTGTTGCGCGGCTCACATGATTTTGCCTGGCATTAAAATCACTCAAGCACAAGGGAGTCTTTTTTTTCTCTCTCATATTCTCCATCTGGCCAGGCTTTAAGCATAAAAAAGATGAGGGCCTCTATAAAAATAACAGAATTCAATTTATAGCTCACATTTTGAATGATAATTTGACAAATGTTGGTATCCAAATAGTTGCTGGTCCTCAATTCGGTCTATAGTATGAAAAAAGTCATTGGGAACCAGCAAATGTTTAGTTACTCACATTCTTCAAAATATCTTCTTTTGTGCTCCGTAGCAGAAAGAAACTTTCTCAGATTTAAAACAACTTGCTGTTGAGTTTCTAAATTTTGATAAAAAAAATAGGGCGAGCGATCATTTTAAATGCAAATGTATTCAATAAGCCAATTTTATAGACAATGAAATTATATTTGTTGCGAAGACTTAATTGGTGGCTTATTAAAATATTTTGCATTGGTCGTGCAATGAAATTACATTGTCTAATAGTTACACTAGCAGTTGTTTTCTTTAATTTACACAACTCCTAAATTAAAATATTTTATTTGACTAAAGTAAACAGAAGCGCTCTCAAAAGTCTATTCATATTAGCATATAAAATTTTTTATTGAAATTGATGATTTAATATTTTACTACACAAAATACTCAGTTATAAATTTCATCCAATAATCAAACTATAGTTGTCAAATAAGATGAATTCAATTTTATCATAATTGACAAATTGTCAATTAATATTTATATTGTAATATCATCTATATGATCTTTGTTATGATCTGTGGTCAATACGATATGTTTTTCAATGATGTTGGTTTTGTTAAACTAGAATGCATTTATTTGATCAGAAATTCAGTAAAAACATTAATGTCGTGAAAGTTTATTTCCAAGTTAAAACAACAGTTTTTTTTATTTTGATATATTTTACAAGCTCATTCTTCCTGTTTTTTTTTAAAGCGTCAGTGTCACACAATCTTCAGAAATCATTATAGTATGCAGATTTTCTGTTTAATAACAATTTCTGATTATTACTCTTGCTGAAAATAGTGTTGTTTTTGTGGACTATTTGATTTACATATGGGTTGGGTCATATTTTTAAACGTTTTTAGCAGTGGACAATTAGAAGAATGATCATGTTACCTTAGTTCATTTTACCCCTGCCTGACCAAAAAATAGACAAATTTGTAATTCGTTCTTCACAAAAAAAAAAAGACAAGAGTCTCACTGATTCACCTTCAGCAGCTATACTGGACCCAGGTAAGGAAGCTCTAAACCAGAGATGCCCAAAGTAGGGCTTGCGCCATTGTAACCTTTGATTTGGCCCACCATCCCATCTGAGAGGAAAGTGAGTATAATAGAGAGGGTTGGGGCGAATGCTTTTAACACAGAGATCGTCATTTCTAATTTGACGTGACATTTTTTTTGTTTTATTGCAGAGCTACAAAAAAAGCTAAAATTAAAGGTTTCAATTAAATGTTGTAAATGAAAAAGATTTTTTAAAAATGTAAATACTGTCACTCGACGAATAGAGGACTATGCAGAAGACATCAGCAAGCAAATCAAGGCAAAAACTAGTGTAATTCTGTTATAAATGAGATTGTTTTGTTTTTACTGGAATAAGTTCATTATATTACTGTATTAGTTCATATAAAGCAGTGTTTTATAGGCATTTTTAAACTTTATTAAATAAATTAGGAAATTACCCATGGTGAATGTATTTACCTTCGGCCTACTAGCCTCAATCAAGTTTGGTTTTTGGCCCTTTATAAGAAAAAGTTTGGGCACCCCTGCTGTAAACATTTGGGGTCACAGCGCTAGCAATACTGGAAACACGAAATAACAAGATAGTTAACTGAACTATGGTTTTATTCCATTTTCTTAAAGCAAAGTGTCCCTGACCCAGCCACAGTGCATTATCTGCACCAAAGTTCTTGCGAATGAATGCATGAGGCATCCAAATTAATAAGACATTTGCAAACAACTCATCCCCAATACAGCAAGGTGTACCCAATACAAATGGCCTGATGTTTTGCAAAACTGACGTTTTGCTTTTATATTTACATTAGGCTATTATTTGTGCATAAACATATCTAGATATAGTAATAAACATACCGTTTGTTTGAATACAACTTTTTTTTGTCATACCTACTGCAAACTTATATGAGCGATAATATCATTAAATGTCGAGGGAAGCCTTACAATATTTTCTGGGGGAAAAGGGGGTCTCAGGCAAATAAGGTTGGGAACCACTGGTGTAAAGAATCACAAATATCAGAGTGCGGATCACATTATGTTTTTTTTAGTCACGGATCGGATAATTTTTTGTATCAGCCAAAAAGAAGAGGAGACAAATGCAATTTACTTTACAAAAACAGCACTGCAAGAAACATTGGGTTTTAACAAACAGAACTTAGAACCTGCAATTTTCCTAAAATTAAAATAAAGAAATCAGCTGAATAATTTTTTTTTTAAATATTCAGTACTGTGAAAAATTCACTACTACTGCCACTGTTGCTGATAACCCTAAATGTAGAAATCTAATATTATAATTTGTACAACCCATATTTATTTTCATTTATATTTTGTTGCGTGGGTGTTGAGATCCTGATCTATTAATGATTAATCGTGCAGCTTATACTGAATGCATTAATGTCACAATGCCACACATTAATACATCAATCAACAAGTAGTGACAGAAAACACCTTTAATAACCTAATATTTTTTAGGAAAGCCTAAATGCTTTCAAACATTTATGAATGACGTGAGAAGTGATTTCACTGGATTGATCCACAAGAAACAAAAAATGTAATAATCTGCGGGTCACGTGTGTTCTGAACCATGGGCTTGTGATCCATATGAATCATCCATAACACCCATACTAACTGTGTTTCTGTAATATTTGATTTGAAAACAGAAACCTGAAGTAGGGTTGCGCGATATTGGAAAAATCTGATATTGCAATATTTCATTTTTTTGCAATAAATATTGTTGCATTATTTAGCATTTTTTTGGGGGGAGGCTAACAGTATTCGGGTACAAAAATTGAATAGCAAAAAATGCTTTTCTTACTTTGATTTGTCGCATTTCTAGTCCAAATATCAAAACATTCTTAGATGGAGTTAAAATACTGTTTTGTTTTCAACTTCAGAAAAAATAAGGCAAAATGAAGAGTTTTTCCTTAAAGCAAGCTAAATTATCTTCCAGTAGGGGAAGTGAAATAATCATGCTTTCGCTTTGAAATTTAGATATTTGGACTAGAAACAACACAAACATTCTAGGTTTTTTTGTTGTTGTTGCATAAATCATATGAAATCCTTATAAATACAGTAATTATAATTCTGTAGCTCCAGGTAAACTATAATCCAGACTCAACATTGCAGATCTTGCGATGTGACTATTGCGGATGCACACATTGCGATATCGATGCTGAAACGATATATTGTGCAGCCCTAACCTGAAGACATTCAGTTTAAGTACAACTGCAGTTGTTGAGAGAATGTTCCAGCTCTGATTCATTTTGTTTTTAAACTAGTTTAAATTGCATACCTAAGTGATTTGTACTGGAGAACTCACTAGATCTTGCAGCTCTGTGGTCAGTGAAGTAAATACATTCGCTTTCCCTCACACTGCACTCTCTTTTCTTTTAAACTGAGCTATTGGTGTTTAATATGTATTCATCATGCAAAACAGATTGTTAAACCTTATTTGTTTGGCAGTGACACCTCAAAAAAATATATATTACTAGCAGAAGTAAAAATATTTATTTAGTCGCAGTCTGGAGCTCTAGCAGACTTCTAGCAATTATACTTTTGCTTAATTCTTTACTTACTCCCAGGACCTTTTACATCGAAGGGCATATTTAGCCGCACCATATTGGTGTTTCATAACATTAGTTATTTTTATGAGGTGAGTTGTCAACCCCCAATCTGGAGGACCAGGACATACACACATACACTACGGACAATTTAGCTTACCCAATTCAACTATACCGCATGTCTTTGGACTTGTGGGGTAAACCGGAGCACCCGGAGGAAACCCATGCCAACACGGGGAGAACATGCAAACTCCACACAGCAATGCCAACTGACTCAGCCGGGGTTCGAACCATTATCCTTCGCGCTGTGAGGTGACATCGCTACCCACTGCACCACCGTGCCACCCTTGCTTAATTTTGTATTTGATATAATTGCATTGTCTTGGCATTGTAACCATATGATTGAAAAATATTTGTATAAAATTATTAGTTGAATATTTTGTACATCTTTATTTGACCTCAAAACATATCAGCTTCTGCACTAGGAACCACTGCACTATATGTCAGGAAAAAAAGGCTCTCCAAAGAGCCAAAGATCTTCATTCAGATGCCTGCAGTTGCCCGGGGGGCTTTAGAGAGACACATCTTGCTCAAGGGCTTTGGTTTCAAGAGCTTAAGATCAATTTCAGCTACAAAATTAAAGAATGAACCAGTGATTCTCAAGCTACTGGTCGCCACATTTCCCCTTCAGGATATTTTACCTCTCTTTGTCTCTGTGTGTGTGTATGTGCGAGTGTTTAATGTGTACGTTACGTTTCACACAATATTGGGACCAAATGTTCCCTCAAGTATAACAATACGAGTCCATTTTGACCTTATGGGGACATTTTTGTGGTCCCCACAAGGAAAATCCCACATAATCTCACAAATCCCACATAAAGACATATTTTTAAACTGTAAAATGCACAATGTTACTTGTGAGGGTTGGTTTTTAGCAGGATTGAATATACAATAAGGTTGTATTAATTAATGTTAGTTAATGTATTTACTAACATGAACAAACTATGTACAATACATTTACTACAGTATTTTTGGTGTGGTTAGTTAATGAAAATACAGTTGTTCATTCTCAGCAAGCATTTTTTTTGTTTTTAAAAGATGTCTAATAGATGTCTAAACATAGTCGTCTTGGCTAAATTTGGGCTGTCAGTGAAAATCTTAATAGATGTCTAAGAATAGGCCAAAACTAGACTAGTCATCAAATAAACAGAAACGACACATAAAAAGTCTGTCTAATCTGTCTATTTGACAACTAGTCTAGTTTTGGGCTATTCTGTCTGTTCGATTTTCACTGACAGCCCAAGTTTAACCTTGTTTTAGCCAAGCTGTCTATGTTTAGATGTCTATACTTAAGAGGCCCAAGATGTTTTTTTTTTTACATGCGTTTTTTATTTCTCTTTGCTATTTGGGTTTTATTGGAACCTAATTAGTATAAAACCTAAGTATCATCTTTTGATATGATATACTTTCAGAGAAAAATGATGTCCATGTAAAAACAACATTTTTTGCCCCATTTTGGACAGTTAAAATAGTGTTTGGGACATTTCATATGCTGCAAAACAGTTGCAGGATGAAAGCTAAAATGTGCTGTCCATGTATGTGGCCACTAAGCCCTGAGGTTAAACACAATTGTTTGCTGGGTTGTTAGTTCACGTTAACTGGCGATAAATTAACTAATGTTAACAAGCATGAATTTAGATGTTAATTATGCATGAGTTAATGTTAAATTATGATTAATAAATGCTGTACAAGTATTGTTTTTGTTTTACAAGTAACCTTATTGTAAAGTGTGACCAAAACTATTACGTCTAATGAAAGTCATCATAAAGATAGCTGCTCAAGTGTGTGTGGTCTGACCTGGACGATGCGGGACTCCAGCTGTTCAACAGAGAGCTGTTCTTTAGGCTGCACAGTGGCGCTCATAATTTGCTTTTTCATGATGCCATACTTCTGCAGTGCTCGCTGGTGATCGTGCAAAACCCCTTTCTCATGCCGTTCACACAAGTCCTTAAAGACAACACAGGTTGAAGCTTAGAAAAATGCATGCTAGTGGTGAACTTAGATTTGCATTGATTTTGGTGTGCATGTGAGCAACATCGGTTTGAATCCAACCTTTGTTATTTTCTGTTCTCTTGATCTACTGTAGCTTAGTAGAAGAAATTTGCCTCATTTGCAGCTCAGTTTTAAAATGTCCCCTCAAAGCATGCCAAAATTTGAAAAACTACTAGTTAAAAAGTTTGTAATATTTATGATTTCTTTATTCTTTTTTTTTAAAAAAGGAGTCTCTGTTGCTCAAAAAGGCTGCATTTATTTAAAGAGCCCCTATTATGGGTTTTTGAAATTTACCTTCCATGTAGTGTGTAACACAGCTCTTAGTGAAGTGAAATATCCAGCTAAAGCTTAAATCTGAAAGTGGACAGTTTTTAAAACTATTGATTCATCTATAAAAGAGTCGACTCAGTGGTTTAAATGAATCGTCTTGATAACGAGTCTTTAGCCGTTTCGGCGTGACGTCGATACGAAACATAATGGTTGCGCGGCAAAAATTTAAACCTGCAGCCCCGCCCACTAACACAGCAGCAAAGACAGACAGATCCTGAAGTCATGAGTCATGAAGACGCTGTGCTTACCTGGATTTTATTGAAAGTGTGAGGAAAAGAAGTGCTTCAGCATCTACATGCTTACAATGAACTTTCAGTACACAGCTCAATGATTTGTTTCTTCCTCCATTTTGTTACACCAAATTATGTGACCATCGTATTCTGTGACCGCTGTTCTTACTGTTCGGCTTGAACTTGCTCCCAAGACAGGCAAACAGCGTACATACTGTCACGTGATTGACAGCGCACATTGGGCACTCAAGGGCACTAAGCTGTTTGCATTTAAAGAACATAAATTTTTTCTGTGTAAAATACAAGGGATTTTATATATACTAGTATTAAACAGTTCATTCCAGCACATTTATGTGAGAGTATGTGTGCTGTGGGAGCAAGTTCAAGCCAAACAGTGAAAACAGCGCCTACTAGTGTCACAGAATACATGGTCACAGATTTTGGTGTAACACGTGCAAAATAAGGACAAATTATTAGGTACAAGTCAAACAAAGGCATGCTGGACTTCGGGCTGGTGCACAGCACTGGAAAGGCGATGGGAGCCTGCAAAGATAGCTTGTCAGACCCCCGGGCTGGGGATGTGATCGTTGGGCAAAGCAGAGTACAGGTAAGCCCTGAGAACATAACATTTCACGCAAGAGGTGCCACAGCAATGGTTGCAAATAGAAATGATCTACAGCTGAGAAGGGAGAAAAGCTCCAAAATGAAAGATAATTAATGAAATCAGACCTGACCCATGACACATTTCAGAAGTGTAAGTAAATAGCTGCCTTCTTGTTTTCTCGAGCTTGTAAAGTATGTATTTAATTGTGTTGTTACTTGTAACCGCTTGCACTGTATCAGGTTAACTCTATATTCCCATATCGCGTCACAGCTTAATTTTCAGACTATGTTGTAGGTTTTATAAAAGATATGGCCAGT
Organism: Danio tinwini; assembly: GCA_903798205.1. Classification (NCBI taxonomy): domain Eukaryota; kingdom Metazoa; phylum Chordata; class Actinopteri; order Cypriniformes; family Danionidae; genus Danio; species Danio tinwini. The sequence continues at coordinate 7,954,271 of CAIGQZ010032903.1, read as the reverse complement.
AAAATATATGTTCACTGGCCACTTAATTAGGTACACCTTACCAGTACTGGGTTGGACTCACTTTTGCCTTCAGAACTGCCTTAGTCCTTTGTGGCATAGATTCAACAAGGTACTGGAAATATTCTTCAGAGTTTTTGGTTCATATTGACATGATAGCATCACTCAGTTGCTGCAGATTTTTCAGCTGGACATCCATGATGCAAATCTCCCGTTCCACCACATCCCAAAGGTGCTCTATTGAATTGAGGTATGGCGACTGTGGAGGCCAGTTGAGTACAGTGAACTCATTGTCATGTTCAAGAAACCAGTCTGAGATGATTCGCTCTTTATGACATGACGCCTTATCCTGCTGGAAGTAGCCATCAGAAGATGGGTACACTGTGATCATAAAGGGACTGACATGGTCAGCAACAATACCCAGGTAGGCTGTGGTGTTGACACAATGCTCAATTGGAACTAATGAGCCCAAATGTGCCAAGAAAATATCCCCCACACCATTACACCACCACCACTAGCCAGAACCGTTAATACAAAGCAGGATGGATCCATGCTATCATGTTGTTGATGCCAAATTCTGACCCTACCATCTGAATGTCGCAGCAAAAATGACTCATCAGACCAGGCAACGTTTTTCCAATGTACTATTGTCCAATTTTGGTGAGCCTGTGTGAATTGTAGCCTCTGTTTACTGTTCTTAGCTGACAGGAGTGGCACCAGGTGTAGTCTCCTGCTGCTGTAGCCCATCTGCTTCAAAGTTTAACCTGTTGTGCGTTCAGAGATGCTCTTCTGCATACCTCGGTTGTAACGAGTGGTTATTTGAGTTACTGTTGCCTTTCTATCAGCTGGAACCAGTCTGGCCATTCTCCTCTGACCTCTGGCATCAACAAGGCATTTGCGCCCACAGAACTGTCGCTCACTGGATATTTTCTTTTTTTTGGACCATTCGCTGTAAACCCTAGAGGTGGTTGTGCGTGAAAAATCCCAGAAGATCAGCAGTTTCTGAAATACTCAGACCAGCCGGTCTGGCACCAACCACCATGCCATGTTCAAAGTCACTTAAATCACCTTTCTTCCCTGTTCTGATGCTCAGTTTGAACTGCAGCAGATCATCTTGACCATCTCTACATGCCTAAATGCATTGATCTGCTGCCATGTGATTGGCTGATTAAAAATTTGCATTATTGAGCAGTTAGACAGGTGTACCTAAAAAAGTGGCCGGTAAGTGGAAGTCTTTACTGTCATTTTGGATCAATTTTATGCATTCTTGTTTAAAGTATATTTTAATTTCTTAGAATGTTTTGGACAATTCTATCCAGCAGTAAATAATACATGTTTCTTAAGTACTAAATCAGCACATTTCTGAGGACTGTAATGATAGTAAGTAATGATGCCTACAATTCAGGAATAAATGACAAATAACCAAAAAAAATGTTCAATCAAATATTAATTTCTTAACTCTTTTAAAGTAAAACTTTGGTATTGTGTTGTCTAAAAAGCAATATAAATATTATTTGATTGGAACTTTGAAAGAAATGTCATCTCCAGTTTACAGAAGAAAACCAAAATGTTGTTTTACGCAACCACAATAATATAAACTCAATTCACTAAAAAAAAAGACCACATGACACTTGAACAAATCCTTAATATTTCAGACTTTTGACAAGTCGTAAACATATTCTTTTCAACACATCCCTAAAAGTCATATTAAACTTGATTTTCAGTAAATTTACAAAACTGCGTAGCAAAATGTCACATCAATACTCACCCTGTACGACTGCAGCAAGTCCAGGAACAGATCCAGTTTTTCCACCACCTCATCCTCCTCTCTTCTGCCCTGAGGTAAATAAACAGAAATGAAATTCCTCAAGCAGTAGATTGCGACCTGTTCTTGTGGTATGAGCGTCACAGTACCTGTCGGGCAGCTTTTTCAGACAGCAGAGAGAAGTCAACAGAGAGGCCTTTGACCGAGTGTCTGAGAGCAGACCAGGGACTCCTGCCGGACACCAGGACGGGCACAGGGGACTCATCTGACCCCAGAGAGCTTGAGAGGAGAGATAGAGATTCAAACTCTCGCAATAATCAACAATACAGTTCTATAATGTTACATTTAGTATTGTGTGCAAGAGGGAATGTGCAGTCAAAGAGTTACTGTCACAAAATAATCCCATAAATAATGATATTAATCACTATTTATAAAGCTAACAGTACTGTGAGTAAAAATGTAAATATATATATATATCATTATCGTTCATTATGGAAAATACTTATCAAGATTGCATTTTTGCGATATCGTCCAGCCCTAATTAAAGTATAGTATAACAAATAAACACAATTAACATTTGTTTATTGAAAAAAAAAAAAATAATGAATGAGAATATAATTTAAATAAATACATGAATAAATAATAATAGTTACGACATGTTAAAATTTTTATAATATAATCTGTTTTGTAAGCTGCTTGAACTAAATTTTTCTAGATGTAAAACCAATTTTAGCTAGATTTTGCATTCAATTTAATATTTGGTCACCTCGGAATTATAAGATTCTATCTGCTTTCTAAATTATTTTGAGATATTGAGCTTCAAAGTTTTTGCATCCCATATAGTAAACAGTATGTGTGTGACATTTGTGTTTTAAATAAAAAGTCTTAAAATGTAAACAACTTATAAAAAACATCCCATAATGTAAAAAAGTTGTCATTTATTAAGAATGTCAATAACTCAATTTTGACAAAAATGTCAGATAAGAACCTTATAATTCTAAGGTGACGATATATTGAAAATATTCCATTTGGCAGATAATTCTATCCAAAAGTGACATTAATGCAAGATACTTTGCAGGCTAACACAATGCAATTTTTTCTGTTTTATATTTTTTTAAAGATAATTTTGTCTTATAAAAAATTTAAGAAACAAGGCCCTCTTGGAAATTTGCTATAATACTGTAAAAGTGGCTCAAAGATAGTTGTCAACCACACAAAAAAAATGACACTGAGATTCTGATAAGAAAGGAAATTTGGTAATGCTTCATTTGAAAGGGTATTCAGAAGAAACCTTTATAGTCATGACATACGTCATGAATGTGAATGAAATTTTATGCATGCTTATGACAACTGTTATAAACAATAATAAAGAAAGGTGGTCAAAAAACACACTTCTTTAGTGACACTCTAAAGACACAAATATTTAGAGTTATATCCAAACACATGTTTTATTCTTATGCCCCAAATGGTGATGCAGACGTCTCCAAAACCCGACAGGTGGACAAATCTAAACTTGTTTTTATTAAAACAAATATAAATATGCATATAATAAATAATACAGCTAATATAATAATAACAACAATATACAAAAGCAAATTGTCATGAATAAACTGAAAAAAGCCCCTGGAGATAAAGAAGGCATAGAGGTAGTGTTTTTTATATTTCTGTAGAAAATAATAATTTTTTATAATATTTTAATCCTTTAATTATTTTTCATTAGTAAAGATATTTGCATATTGCTGTACATCCTGTGATTATTAAGCAATGTGTACGCATTTAAGATGCACAACTAACGTGGTCTGGGCTGGACTTTAGACCTGCTTTCAGCTGGTCAGTGGTGTGGTCTATTTTAGTTCCTCAAAATAGTAACGCGCCAACAATGTGTCTTAAGTAACACACCTCCAATCTGGACCGGAACACCCATGAGTCCACAAAGCAGCGCAAATGGATTTACTATTTAAACAACATGCCACAAAACGAGAAAATTAGGGTTGCGTTGGTCTGAAAATAGCAACAAATCACACCAAGCATGTCTTGCGCCTTATTGCACCAGGTGTATGATAGGGCCTAAGTGTCATTTGCTTAGTTATATCATATTAAATGCAAAGATGTCATTGTTTATGACAACTTGACATAACCAAATACAGTACATCACAACCAGTCTTCATTTTTGTAATGACAACTTGACTTTATCAAGACAACATAACCTGTTGTCATAAATCTGTCATAAACATGATTGTCATAGAGCATTATAATTGAGACATAAATGTATTTCAATTCAATTCATCTTTATTTGTATAGCGCTTATACAATGTAGATTGTGTCAAGCAGCTTCACATGGAAGTTTATAGTGTATTTATGATCACTTCTCAGTGGAACACTTTATTTGTCATCAAAATGTCTCATTAAAAGATGTCATAACTCAGTTTTTACAGCACCATTAATATTTATTACCATTTTTACAACTAATTCAGCATGTACCATTGTAGTTGAGGTAAAAGAAAATGACACTGTTATAAAATTCATGACATATTTATAATGTTTATAATGGCCTCATGACGATCATGTTTATGACAGATTTATGACAAGTTTTGTTGTTTTGGCAATGTCAAGTTTTCATGACAGGTTGTGGTGTACTTGTTTATGTCAAGTTGTTATAACAAAGAATGTCATTTTTGCAATTAAAATGATCATAATTGCATTAAAGACACTTAATGACAGTTGTCATACTCATGCATGAATCTCATTCACATTCATGACATGTGTCATGAGAGTCATGTCTTATGAACACCACTTCAAGTAAAGTGTTACCAAAAATCTTTATGGCAGCAGGTCTTGCTTGCATGGTTTGTCTTCTAGATGATACCAAAGCATGATTGCATTACTTTGTTTGTTTACCATAGTGCAATATTATTTTTTTACAGTGCACCAAGTGTCATGATTATACAGGGTACATGTCATACCCAAGTTAATAAGATTCATGTCTCACATTGTGACTTTATTACATTGTGACTTTCTCAGTAATTATATTATATGATTGTCAAAACTGCAGTGTGTACATGGCTCAGTTTGAGACACAGCAGCTCTCTGGATGATCTGGTACCTCAGTTCTTTCCCAAACATCAGCAGATCTGTGGCGTTGTCCTTCGAGCGTTCGGCCATCTTCTCTGCCCTGTCCCGTAACTTCTGAAAACTGCTATGGATATTTCTGATCAGCTGCCTGCTGGAGGAAAACTGACTCTGGATATTAGCTGGGAGATAATCCTACAAAATAACAATAGCAACATACAGATAATATAAATACAACATAAGAAAACACAGTATTAATAAACAACAGCAATGCTCAGGCCATAAATATTGCTCAATATTGCATTCAAAAAGAAAAGTGGTGTCAAGTGGTGATATATATATATATATTTTTTTTGTGAATGTAACATGGTACATGAAAAATAAAGTAAAACTGAATCAAACCTTGGCCTGCGTTGCATATTTACATGTCATGAACTCATCACCCAGTTTTCTGCAAGCATCTTTGAGTTTAGATTGGACATCCTGGAGAACATAAATATTATATGCATGAATATAAATACCCATATTTTCATAAACTAAAATTGTCATTTTCAATGAACTTTTCAAGAGTTCACATTTACATAGTTCTCGTTCACATTGCTAGATAGTTGTAGTTCTCGAGACCTCCCCTGATTCATTTGGCCTACACCTTGATTAATAAGATGGATCTATAGGAATAGACTGCCAACCACACCAGTGCTTGTGATTGTTACTATTATTTAAATAATTTGTGTCGCATGACTTTGGACAATGGGAGCAAACCGGAGTACCCAGGGGAAACCCACTCAAACACGGGTAGAACATGCAAACTCTGCACAGAAATGCCGACTGGCTCAGCTAGGATTTGAACCAGAGAACTTCTTGCTGTGACGTAGCAGTGCTAGCCACTGAGCCACCGTGTCACCCTATCCTAGAATTGAGGAGGAGGAAGAAGGAATGGATGGATGGGGGGGTCTTCCAAAATAAAGAAAGGGAGTAAAGTTAGGCTGGATATTTATGTTAAATTTGGAATAATCTGATTGGCTAGCTAATGATTAGCAATTGGGACCAGCTGTGGTCAATCATATCACATGCTCCTCTTGAAATTAGTTTGTGAAACTTAACCTGCCCCAATTTAAAATGGCCCTAATTTTATTTTGGAAATTTTATTACTAAAGTTTTATAACCATCCAATGTAAAAAAAAAAAATACTTTTTTTTTCTAATAAAATATATTAAAACATAAGCTCTTTACTCTTTAGAGTCTAAAACAATTTGATTGACAGACACAAAGGCATATGCAGACAATCATTTTTGTTTTTAAATATGGCCAACTTTGAGCAGAAATGGAGGTGAAAGAGATCCAAGAAAAAATAAAAAAGGGATGATTAAAAACAATGAAGGAAAGCAAGAAAAGTACAGCGTGGGAAAGTTTTAGGGAAGTGGTTAACAAGTCTTTGTTTGGGCTGAACATACAGGTTATAGTTTGTGTGTTGCAATGTCAACAGCTATATTTTCATTAAAGTCTAAAGTCATAAATTTATGTTTGTTTAAAAGCAACTTGCAGAAGAGTATTTATCACAGATGCACACTACACAGATAACTGAATCTGCTGTTAACCCTTTAAGGTGCACTCCTTAAAAATATAAACAAACCACCAACATCATGCTTAAAACAAAAACTCTGAATAATTAATGTCACAATTGGATCTATATCAGAAAAAAGAATAGGTGCGGGTGAGTGGACGATTAGTTTGAAGCAGTGGATTTAGATGACATTTAAGCTAATCTGCTTAAACTCAATAGGAATTATGGAAAGTTGTGTAGTTAGGCTTGGTATTACTGATGACTAATTTCAGGAAGTTCAAAAACACATCTTTATTTTGGGTGACAATAACACTATTTAACATGCACTTTGACCTTTGGAACGTTTCAGATCTTTTACATGAACAATCACAGATATATATACAGTTGAAGCTGTGATTAGTTTTTTTCCTTTTTCAAATATTTCCCAAATTATGTTTAACAGAGCAAGGAATTTTCAACAGCATTTCTTATAATATTTTTCTTCTATTTGTTTTATTTTGGCTAGAATAAAAGCAGTTTTTATTATTTTTTTAAAACCATTTTAAGGTCAAAACTATTAGCCTCATTAAGCTATATTTTTTCGATTGTCTATAAAACAAACCATCATTATACAGTGACTTGCCTAATTACCCTAACCTGCCTAGTTAACCTAGTTAAGCCTTTAAATGTCACTTTAAGCTGAATACAAGTACGCTGAATACAAGTACGATGAATACGACGCAGTGGCGCAGTGGGTAGCACAATCGCCTCACAGCAAGAAGGTGACTGGTTTGAGCCTCGGCTGGGTCAGTTGGCATTTCTGTGTGGAGTTTGCATGTTCTCCCTGTGTTGGCATGGGTTTCCTCCGGGTGCTCCGGTTTCCTCCACAAATCCAAAGACGTGTTATAATTGAATTGGGTAGGCTAAATTGTCCGTAGTCTATGTGTGTGAATGAGTGTGTGTGGATATTTCCCAGTGATGTTTGCAGCTGGAAGGGCATCCGCTGTGTAAAACAAGTGCTTGATAAGTTGGCGGTTCATTCCGCTGTGGCGATTAATAAAGGGACTAAGCCGAAAAGAAAATGAATGAATGAATGAATATTATGGTAACACTTTAGTTTAGGTCACAATTCACAGTATTAACAAACAATTAGCTAACTTTACTAGCTTAATAAACTACTAATGGCCCATTTCCACTGAGTGGTAAAGTACGGGTCACCCTTATGAGGCTTGCGTTTCCACTGCCAAAAGGGGACCAATGGTGGGTCTGGTGTATGACAGAAAATTTCAGTTGACGGCAGTCTTGCTCGAGGAAATGTCAAAGTGAAGCTGTAGGGGTCATTCATATATCATATGAGAAGCACTTCTCACAAAACAGAGACTTTATACACATAAATACTTGTGTATAGATGTTCATTGTGTCTCGTTATAATATGTATATATTATTACGGTGTAATGTCTCGGCTGTGTTTTTAAAAGTGGCGGTTCTTTCATTCTCCTGGCTTGTTGCAGAAGCGAGTGACGTATCTCTGTAAACCAATATCGTCCAGTTGTGTGTCTAGCTCTGCCTTTTGGTACCCTTTCATCATGCTAGGTACCCTTAGCAAAGGGTACGGTACGGTTCGCTTTTAGGTACCTTTTAACACTGGAAACGGCCATAAAAGTGAACCACCCCGTACCGTACCACTCATTGGAAATGGGCCATAATTAGCTGTTTATTAATAATTATTAAGGAAGAGGTTGGGTTTAGGTTTGGGGTAGGATTAGGGATAAGGCATAATATCTTACATGCTTTAGAACTACTAATGAACAGTTAATATCTTAATAATAGGCAGGTAATAAGCCAGTAGTTAATATCGGGAATTGTGACCTAAACTAAAGTGTTACCAATTTTATTTACTGTCATCATGGCATTAGAAATTAGTCATTAGAAATTAGTTATTGGCACTATTATGTTTAGAAATGTGTTTAAAAAAATGTTCTTTCCGTCAAACAGAAATTGGAGAAAAAATATACAGGAGGGCTAATAATTCAGGAGGGCTAATAATTCTAACTGTGTAACTGTACATTAATTGTAATATGCAAAATAAACTTTTTTTTATAAAATACTTTAAATTAATCTTGTTTATCTAGAAATTCAAATGATCAAATTCATGGTCAGAAATATGTCCACACACCGAGCCACTGAAGGTGAGGAATGTTTTCACAAGCTCATCTTCAGAAAACACAGGGTGTCGCGCCACAAGATTCAGAAACCTGACCAGAGCTCGTCTCCGGCCTTCAATGAACTCTCGCTCCGACACGGAGGTCAGGACTGCAGCAGGGGCCAAAGAACAGAGAAAAGATTAAACTTTTCCAGAAATAACAAAACACAGTCCTTCCATTAATACAACACAGCAAGGAACATTCTGGTACTCAGTTACTATGGAAGTACAGCTTGCTGAAGTCTGCAGAAAAACAGAGAAAGTTTACTTTTTTTTAACCTTGGCAGAGTTGCTATTGTTTGTCTGGTGCTTTCCCAGATAGCACTGAATGTCACCGCTCAGTCGAAGTGGGAAGTACACTAGGCTAAAATCTGCACGTTTGATAGCACAGCGTTTACAGGCTGGGAGTTTACACTGTTTAAAACATCACTTTACCTCCTTTCAGCGCCCTTTTTGGAGGCAGAGCCGGCACCACTCTGTAAGCGTATCTCTGAAGTAGAAGCTCATGGAAGACGTCAAAATCACTGTATCGCCGATAAACTGTTACTGTGAAGCGCTGCAAAAGAGCACAATAAGTAACGCTTTTAGCCAGCTTAAAAAACATTTAACTGATAACCATTTCTCGCATTCTCTTTCAAATATATAGGTCAAAGATGTTTTTAAAGAAAAAATTAACAAACCAACTTTAAAAACTAACTTTACTCTGTTTTATATTATAATACTATACTATTTTAGACATAACTATCTTTTGTAACATCTGGACATGCATGTCATTCAGTGTATGTTAGAAATAAGAATAATTTGATGACCCATTAAAATGATCACAGTGCAGCCCCACAATACTGATTAACAGCCATATTAAACCTTCATACTTTGTAACTAGCATTCAAACATTGATTTTCACTTATTTGTTAGCAAAAAACTTATATAGCGAGTATAATAACTTTATGAAATTTGGTATGGACACGATGGCTCAGGGGTTAGCACTGTCGCCTCACAGCAAGAAGGTCACTGGTTTGAGTCTAACTATTTCTGTGTGGAGTTTTCATGTTAATAATAAAAATTCTGTACATTTAAATAGCGCTTTTTTGGACACTCAAAGCACTTTACACACTGGGGGGAATCTCCTCATCCACCACCAGTGTGCAGCATCCACCTTGATGACGTGACGGCAGCCATATTGCGCCAGACTACACGCCAGCTGATTGGTGGAAAGGAGACAGAGTGATGAAGCCAATTATGATATGGGGATGGTTAGGAGGCCATGATGGACAGTGGCCAAATTTGGCCAGGATGCCGGGGTTAAACCCCTACTCTTGACATCCTGGGATTTTTCCTCTAGGTGCTCCGGTTTCCCCCACAGTCCAAAAACATGCGCTATAGGTGAATTGAATAAACTAAATTGGTCGTAGTTTATGTGTGTGAATGAGTGTCTATGGATGTTTCCCAGTACTGGGTTGCAGCTGGAAGGGCATCCACTGCATAAAACATATGCTGGATAAGTTGGCAGTTCATTCTGCTGTGGCGAACCCTGATGAATAAAGGGACTAAGCCGAAGGAAAATAAATAAATAAAATAAATTTGGTTTGATAATTTATTGCTTGATATTTGTATATACCAGTGATGGAAATAACGGTGTTATGAATAAACGGCATTACAAACGGCAATACTTTTTTTTTCAGTATTGAGTAATCAAAGGAATTACTTTTTCCCCTGTTACAACGCCATTAACGTTACTGACAATAAAATGCACGTTACTATAATTGAGAACCCTGAATTGGTTTTCATGCGAGCAGCATAGGACCTATCTTTCTCTGGGGTGGTGTGTGTGTGTTTGGGGCTGGGGCGGGACACATAACCAACCAGTGATGATTATTGGTGTGTCTGAGAATGTGGTGTACCTAAGAACCTGATGATTGGCTTAGACAGAGGTCCATCATTTGCCAATCACAGTCAGTCGCTCACACCAACGACCAGGAGTCAAAACGATGGCAAATCCAACAAGTTCAAAGGTAACATTGGCGAACTGAAAATATAAGCACTACTTTTCCCTCATTGAGCTGAAAGGCAAGAATGTTTATGTATTGTGAAAATTATGCCCAGAAAAAAAAAAAAAAAGTCTCTGCATAGGTGACATGTAGAAGACAAAACCCTCAACATCAAAGCAAATGTAACTTAATTTTTCACCACCACAAACACTTATCACTCAGACAGAATTAAACAAAATAATATCTAGATATATAGTTGAGGACACGCTGCCGTTGTCTCTCACATTGTCCCACAACAACATTAAAATAGTGTAGATTAGTTACAATGTTTAATATTTATTAGTCATTTGACAAATTTGATTTTTTTTTTAAGTAACGCAATAGTTATTTTTCCTAGTAATCAGTTACTTTTATAATTATGTACTATTTGTGAGAAATAACTAGTAACTATAACTAATTACTCTTTTAACGGAACATATCCACACTGGTACATACACAAGTACAGGTAAGATTTAGTATGTGCTTAAATTTTATGTAAGTGCATCTGTTACAATGAATGACAACAAAACATTATTCTGTTTTGATATTTAATTTTCATTATAAATATAGTTTTGTATAAATCATTTTGTATGATTTCTATGTATTTGAAATAACTTTTTAATATTTGATTTGCTATTGAAACTAAAGACGGTCATATATACAGCAGAAAATGTTTTTTTTTTTATCTTAAATGATTCTGTTGTTGTGTCAAACACATTATTTAACTTCCTTATCCTTCAATAACAGGCTTTTGGAAAATTCTGAATTAGTGCCAGTGGTCACCCAAGTTCCTTTTTAGATTGCAGAGAGGCATGCTAATGTTACAGGATGATTTCATAGCTCAAGCAAAGTTCTTAAGCTATTTTATTTCAAACAATCAAATGAACTCTTTCTTTATGGTGTGGACTCTTTAGAATATTGTTTTCACGGTTGTTTTGGGCTGTCAAAAAGTGATCAGATCACCTGAGAGCTCACCTAAAGCTGAAGTGGGCATTTCATATAAAAAAGACAAAAATTCCCCCCCAAAAAATTCTCCAACTGTGTGGGCGTGTGCATCATGGCAAAGTAACAATGAATCGACAGTTTTTCTTAGATTTAGACATGCACTTATTCAATGATGATGCACTTCAACATACCGCAAATGCTATATGTATTATTAAAACTTTTAGAATGTCTTTTAGGCAGCGGTTCATTCCGCTGTGGTGACCCCAGATTTTTAAAGAGACTAAGCTGAAAAGAAAATGAATGAATGTCTTTTAGTATTATTTAGATTCCTGTATTGGCAGTGGTGTTCTTCATGGTCAACGGCATGCCTTAAATATTGATTGAAAATGTTCTGAATTTTTTTTTTACTTAACATTAAAGTTCACATGAACCGGATCTTTTTATTTCAGCTTTCTTTTTGCATCATTCCTACCAAACTACCAAAACAAACTTTTTTTTTTCAGTGGATTAACTTGCACGGATTACTTGTTAATGACTGAGTACGATTTTGTATATAGCTAATAGTTAGCACATACTATTGAGAAAGAAAGAGAGAGAAGGCTATGCTTATTAAGACAGATGTATATACACAATATGTAGAAGTTTAGCAACTGATAACTTACATGTTGATGCACGTTACGATAAATGAAGTGGATCACACACTGGACAAGAAGCGTGTATTGACAATTCGATGCTTTACACACCAGACGAGCACATTCTATTCATGATTACTATAATGTTTTTGAATGTAAAACTCTGTAGACGACGCTCTGTGGGGCGGGGGGTAATTTGGACAGTGTCCTGACTGGCCAAAATGTGCAGGAAATCTGTAGCCTTAAAAATGCAAGCTCCACAAAATTTTGTGACATTTTCTTGATTTTCCATTAAATTTAGCAATCACAGATTCACAAAATCCTGAAGGATTCTGGTGACTGAATATGTAGGTTAGTGTATGCTCCATTCAGCCCTTTTGTTTCATTCAGCTTCGTGTTTTGTGGGGTTTTTTTATGTTTTATAGCAATTAGCCATAATACACTAAAAAAAACCTATTCATTGGTTTTACTAAATTGTTTTAAGGTAACTAGTTGTGAAAAAATATATATGGGCTGAATTTAAACAAATTAAATTTGGTAATGTTCAGTTATGTTTTGTTTAATTATATTTGTTTAAAGGTGCAGTATGCAAGTTTGACACCCAGTGGTTGAACTAGGTATTGCATTCCTGGATTGAAACAAATGCAAGTGCAGGTTGCCAGATTGAGGACCATCAGGAGCAAGTCTGACGATTGAGCATAAAGGCTCAAAGGATTAAGTTGTGTTCTATAAAAAAGCAACGACACGTGATAGGAGTATTTTTTTAAATTTAAAAGGAGTTTTTGTTCTAACCAACACCTTGAATTGATATATTAGAAATGGTTTCTATTTCTTGCAGCTGAACAACAGAAAACTGACAATGATCAGCTCAGGTACACCTCATGTACTTTATTCAGTGTTAAATGCTAACAATGTGAGTTTGAATGCCATTTTACATGACATTTATTGCCATACTACTGAAAGCAGCGGTTACGGGCGCATGTTGAGAGCCTTTCTGAATAAATAAATGAAATATGCAGTTTTTTGAGGTGCTGAAATATAACTGGCTAAAGTGGCGGTGGGTGGGTTAAAAGAACCAAAACAAAGACAGCGTTCCGGCATGGAATGGCCATTTTCAAAGCAGAATATCTGACTTCAGCAGTGTTTTTCCGAACAACAAGAATGTTCACTTGGAATGTTTCTTAAATATCTGCAAACATATTATGGTATTTTTATGCTTTAGAAGAGTCAAAAACTTACATACAGCACTTTTAAATTCAGCCCATATAAACTGTGTAAATCCAATAAATTCTTTTTTTCAGTGTATAAGCAGGATTAGATATATCCAGGATGTACTTTTGTATAGCTTCAGCAATTATTGAAAAGAAAAAAAGAAAAGTTGATACTGTCAACAGCTTTCTTTAATCAATGGCAAAAAATAAATGTAAACTTGTATACTGAGCCTTTTAATGCTGCCTCTAAACTCACCTCACTAGTGACCTGATACTCCACATGTTTAAGAAACAGACCCTTCTTCTCAGGAGTGAGCTCAATTTTGATGGTGTCCTTCTTCAACAGCTCTGCCAGGGTCAAAGACAAGATGAGAGGACTGTCCTGAATTGTCTGCATCTTCAGACTCTGAAGTTCCTTCGGCTCACCCAGCTGAGGCTTTGGAAAATCTTAAAAAAACATAACATTTGACACAGAACGTATTTAGAAAGATGTGACTGACTGTACATTACACACAGATTACAGAATCATAGTTTATAACTTTAAGGAAGATGAGATTTTTTTTGTAACACCACAGAAATAACATGTAATTATGGAAAGGACACAAGGAATGACTGAGAATGTAAGAAAAACAAGGGACAATGTTGAGCTATGTGGAACACAGTGTAGATTTCTGTGGTTTGTGTGTTGGATTTAGAAACAAAAATATGTAAAATATCAAAGAATAACATGATTCTGCAAAAAAACTGAGTTGTCTCAGCAGATTGAAACCTAGAATCTTTGCTTTTATTTGGTGGTGTGCAATAAAAAAGAGAGATGTTTCCCTGCCATTTCAGAGAGATGAGCATTTGGCATGGAATGAACAGGAAGCATGGTCTTGCTTTGAGGAGAAAACAGGAAATATGACTTTTAAAGTGCACAGTCAACTGTTATACTGGCAACACCTGAAACAACACAAGAGCCCCTTATTGTATAGAAACTTTAACCCTTCAGTGCTTTTACATGAATGCTATGTGATGAAGAACACTCCTTCAAGGTCACCTTTTTTTTCAAGAAAACATTAAAGGGGTAGTTCACTTTAAAAAGTATTATGTCATAATTTAATCACCCTTCATTTGTTCAATGGACCAATTAGAATTTCTTTCTAATTCTGTTAAACACACAAAATATATATATATATATATATTTTGAAGAATGCTGCAACAATTATTCTTCAAAATATCTTTGTGTATTTAACAGAAGAAAGAACTTTAAAACCACATGAGGGAGAGTAAATCAGGGGTTCTGCGGGTTTCTTTAAGTCAAATTTAAAGGGGTGGTCCACAGTGTACTTTTAAGGCTTGGTTGTAAATATGAATATGCATTTGTAGCTAAACTGTTAGCGGTGCCAAACACCATTACCCATTGTTTACATCCTTATTTACATCCTCGCTACAACATACGGTTAACGCTTGAAACTGTGCATGTAATAGATCAATTTTAACAAAAATAAATACTTACAGGTTGTGTCTCACAATCCACAGCTTCGTCTATTATGGTTGGAGCTGCTCCTTTAAAGAGTTTATAGCCGAATCCAGCACTGAACTGGAAGAGATTCTGGAAGCTGTCCTTTGTCAAATGCTAGAACTATATATTTTTTATAATTCTCTGGAACATAATTAAAATTAAACTGTAAGCACTTCTCTCTTTGTGTCGTGTCCTTTGGAAGCCCAAATATAGAAACAGAAATAGCAGCATTTGGACACATTTTAGCTTTCTCTGTTATAACATTACAGTGCCTCTGGCCATGCCCCTTCTCTGTGCGGGGTGTATGCGCGTAACCTGAAGCGTTTGTGATCTCTCTCTTGCATTGAACTTTGAGCGTCTTACATTCAGAGATGTTGCTTATGTTTACACAGCTACATTAAACATCAACTAAAGTTTAAAATATGATATCGTAGTGGACCACCCCTTTAAGACTTTTAAGACACTTTTAACACCATTATGAATGAAATTTTAGACTTATACAGGGCTAAACATTAAGGATTTTTTCTAATGAGCAAGCTAGTTCTGTAAATAGTTTTTGTATTGATCGAAGAGCATGTAAAGGGATGTGTTTGCGGAATTTGCAGTAAAAATGTCTAACATCTGCTGTGAATTGTCTGAAATTTTGAGATAGATTATTGGTGATTGGGTGTCTGCTCGATAGGTTTACCTGGACATAGGAAAATTAAGACCTGTTTAAAATGATTTTAGACCTACAACTCAATATTTTTGTGAATTTAAGACTTTTTCAGGCCTAAAATTTTGGTTTTGAAATTTAGGACATTTTAAGTTTATTTAAGACCTCGCGAATCCCCTGGTAAATGATGAGGTAATTTAGATTTTTGGGTGAACTATCACTTTAGGAATATTTGTGATTTATGGTGATTCATATAATCCATTTCTGCATAAAATCCATCATCCTGCATTTTGAGAATCATATATATATATATATATATATATATATATATATATATATATATATACATACAATCAACACGAAATGAATACCCTGTGGGAAATTAGAGATGTGCAATTTTGACAAAATGTAATATTTTTGGTTTATTTATGCTGGTGTTTTGGCTTGGGTCTGCCATGGGTAAACATGACATTAAACACCACGAGTAGATGCCAGCAAGTCCCTGTGGTTTACAGAAGCATTCATTCAAATGATTCATTCAAAGTAGCTTATTTAATTAAATAAGGCAAGTAGCTGTCTTCATAAATGATGACTAGTGATGCAACGATTAACTGATTTCACTATTAACTGTGCTTTAATTTGTCACGGTTAATTAATCGTAAAGGCTTCTCAACAGGCTTCTCAACACCACACCACTTGGTTTGAGTCCAGGATTCTTTTGTTGTTTCTGCACAGAACAAAACTGTCATAGTTTAAAGTCCCGAGCTTGTACACCAAAGCTAATAGGCACGCACACTGGATTAACTATGGCTGAGGTTATTAACTAAGGGCCATTCACATAATGTGTAATTGCGCGTGCAAGTTCGTTATTTCCAATGGAGGCGAGCGGCTTAAGCATAGCTATTGGGAGCTTTCCAGGTGCACCTAATTGAAAAAATGGTGCGAGCGCACATGACAAGAACTGGACCGATCAGCTTCATATACAGTTGAAGTCAGAATTATTAGTCCCCCTGTTTATTTTTTCCCCAATTTCTGTTTAACAAAAAATAGATTTTTTTCAACACATTTCTAAACATAATAGTTTATGAAAAAATCAATAATCGATGCATTCCTAACAACGACTCAAATCATTGATTTAGAAACAGATTAATTCCAGAATGAAACACACATGAAGTGTTGCTCTGAGACAAAAAAAAAGCTAATTCTTCTTTCAGAAAGAACCACAGAAATCGTGTCAATCAAGCAGAAACTTTAAAAAAATATGACAAGCAATAAACTATAAATAAATAAACACCTGCAGAGCAAATCATATGTTCATGTGTTGAACCTTACAATGGTTATACTTTATTCATAGTACAATTTCTGAAGTAAAACTGACTTAATAACAATTGAATACCTTCTAAAACACAAGTGTCAAATCCAGTTCCTGCAGGGCCACAGCTCTGCACAGTTTAGTTCCAACCCTGCTTCAACACACTTACCTGTAGGTTTCAAAAAAGCCTGAAGGGCTCAATTAGTTTGATCAGGTGCGTTTAATTAAGTTGGAACTAAACTGTGCTGCAGAGCTGTGGCCATCCAGGAATTGAATTTGACACCTGTGTTCTAAAACACATTTGCAACAGTGATAAATACTGTTACTTACTTTAATATGCACATACAAGAACACCACACATATAAAAACAGCTTTAAAAGAATAAACAAAAGCCATGAGATTACATATAACATTTTGGAACTTGTTTATTTACTACGTTTTTTTGTGACTATCGTACTTCATAATGTCAGCTCAAACATCTCTAAACAACAATTACAATATTATCATAGACGACAAATATAGCAAACACCCTACTGCGAATTATACTGTATTTTTTTACAAACTAAGTTACATTTTGATATATTTTTTTGTCTTTTTAACTCTAAAAGCCTTATAAATCACTATGATTTTGCAAAAAAAAAAAAATTCTATACAGTTTTATAAAGAAAAATGAAGTCATGGATATTGGCCATAGGAGAAATGGTCATTCCCAACTGAGCCTGGTTTCTCTCAAGTTTTTTTTTTTTTTTTTTATTCTTCACTTACGCCAATTGGTGAAGTTTTTTCCTCGCCACTGTCGCCACTGGCCTGCATGGTTCGGGATCTGTAGAGCTGCGCATCGATGGAATTGCTCCTCAGTGTTTGGACTCTCAGTAGTGATTATTAAACCACACTGAATTGAGCTAAACTGAACTGAACTTAAACACTGAAAGCTGAACTGACACAGTTTCAATTTACTATAATCTTCTATGTGAAGCTGCTTTGAGACAATCTATATTGTAAAAGCGCTATAGAAATAAAGGTGAATTGAATTGAATATTGGATGGTTTGAGGGTGAGTAAATGAATAGTACATTTAAATTTTTGTGTGAACTACCCCTTTATGCTTTGCTCTTGTGCAAATCATTTAAAACCGATTACAACAAAAAAGTAATTCAGCTTGCATGTAAATCATTTGGGAAAGCGTGTAAGAGTGCCATACAAAATCACAAGACACCCTGAACAGAAGACAGCTTTATAAAGACAAACTGAGGTTACTGACTCTATAATGACATCTGATTAAGCTACACATTTACAAGTCAGCTGAGGAATCTGCTTTTGCTTACCTTGTATGAAGTTCTCCAGCAGTTTGAGACTTGGTGGTTTACCTTGTTGGGCAAGGGCAATGAGAGCCAGCGCTTTATATAGCGATACTTTACTTATATATCCTTCACTGCTGTTCACATGTTCAAGAATCTAAAATGCAGATGAGATATCACTGAGTCTTTGTGGGATACTACAGTACGTCATGGTTCCACTGACAAAATCATGCAATCTATCCTTATCCAACTGCAAGTAATGTTATTTAGCTAACTACCACCTATACAGTCATCCTAACCAATAATGACATGTAATCCTGGAGTATATCTCACCTGGTTTTGAACAGTGATGGGGAGAGATGTTCTGGTGAAAACTCTTTGAAATACATTTACAGGCACTCGTTCATCACTTGCGGAGCAGAGGGCTTGATGTACTTCACGATAGTATGAAGGGACGGATCCTACATTCAGAAGACCTTTATATTATTACAAGTTAATCAACAGAATAAAAAAATAAATAAAAATTGGGATCTTTTCCGTTTTGTGCTACTGTGATTTGTGAACACACTGATCTGTTCATTTTTGTTCCAAACATGCTGATTGCTAAAACACTGGCAGGATGTTGTAGTTGCATAATTTGTACATTTCTATTTTTGATAACCGCGTTGGGTAGGTTCTTAAAATAGTAAAATAAAATAGGAACACTTAAATGAAAATGAAATGACATTAAATACAATGTTGACCATCATAAGCGTATGTTAAATGCATTAAATAGACATTAAATAATCATTAAATAATGTTTATAAAATAATGTAATGATTTCTTAGTTTTTAACTAAGAAAAATAGATAGGCAGTTTTTAATATTATTGATTTAAATAAATTTTAAAACAAAAATGTGTTGAGATCCTATTAGTTTCCAATCAATCATACATTTTCACAAAGCAAACCCTTGCCACTTGAACAGTTTTGTGTTCTTTCATTTAGCCTTAGTTATTTATTATTATTATTATTATTATTATTAGTTTTAGGGGCAACGCAGTGGCGCAGTAGGTAGTGCTGTCGCCTCACAGCAGGAAGGTCGCTGGTTCGAGCCGCAGCTGGGTCAGTTGGCGTTTCTGTGTGGAGTTTGCATGTTCTCCCTGCGTTCGCGTGGGTTTCCTCTGGGTGCGCCGGTTTCCCCCACAGTTCAAAGACATGCGCTATAGGGGAATTGGGTAAGCTAAATTGTCCGTAGTGTATGTGTGTATGGATGTTTCCCAGAGATGGGTTGCAGCTGGAAGGGCATCCGCTGTGTAAAACACGTGCTGGATAAGTTTGCGGTTCATTCCGCTGTGGTGACCCCGGATTAATAAAGGGACTAAGCCAAAAATAAAATGAATGAATTATTAGTTTTGACTTGATTATTAGCTGTGTTATGCAAACAGCCTACATTTCAAATCAATCAATTACTAAAACATTCTTGTTTGAAAGGCTTCTTTTTCCATTTATTTCAAAATATTTACTATTTTCATCATGTTTGGCAAATGGGAAAAAATACTTGATTTAAATATATGTTCTAATATAAATACTGTATTTATGTTTTTCTTGCTATTTATGTGGATATATTCACTGTAAAACCCAACCGTCAATTTAAGTTAATTCTACTCATTTGAAAAGAGTTTTGAACTCACTGTTGAAGGTAATGGTTAAATTAAATACCTCATTACTTCATCTTAAATGGAGTAAGTTCACAGTACTCATATAGATTAGTTTTTTTTACTTAAATGGTTTGTTACTTAAATTGCAGTTGCCTTAACATATTGGGTTTTACAGTACTCAGTTGGTTTGAGTTCTCTCTATTTATTGGGTTTTACTGTGCTCAAATTGCTTTGTTTTCTCAAATAGATTAAGTTCACAGTACTCATTAGGATTAGATTTTCAACTTAAATGGTTTGTTGCAATCAGTTTCCTCAAATGGTTTGAGTTATCTTAACTTATTGGGTTTTACGGTGTTGTCTATGTGTGCTTTTTCATTTGACCCACAAGCACTTTACTATACAGTATGGTCCCATTAGTTAATGCTAGTTAATGTATTAACATGAATCAACAATCAACAACACATATATTACACTCTAAATTCATCTTTGTTTAAGTTAATGAAAATACAATCATTCATTATTAGTACTTGTAAACTCACAGTTCATTAACTAAAGTCAACAAACACAAATCTGGACTTTAATAATATATTAGTAAATGTTAAACTATGATTAATAAATGTTGTAGAAGTATTGTTCATTCTTAGTTCATGTTACCAAGTACATTACTCAACATGAACTAATGGAACCTTCATTTTAAGTTTTATGTTAAAGTGTGAGCCCCAAAGGTAAAAAAATAATTGGTTTATCTCCAGAGTAACATTCAGCCTATACAGATGGATGTATAGCCTACTGACTAATATTGATTATTCATCTGACTTTTGTTCCATGGAAAAATAATCTAAAATAATTTTGTGACTGTATATATTGTATGTATGTATAGTGAATGTTAAAATTTTTCTTAGAAGGAAAACAAATGTCATATTTAAGTTACAAAATGATGATATATTATGTCAATGTAACAAATTTATTGTACAACTTTTTATTATTTTGGAAAAGTTTCATATACATAATAAAAATTGGTCTGTATCAAAGCCCAATTTTGTTAATTTTCTTTAAGAGACTACGGACAACTGCACAAGTTTGGAAAACATTATTAGTCATAAAGCAAAATAGATTAATAAATATAAAATACAATTTTACTAATAAAATATTAGTTTTTTTAATTAATGAATGTTTTTTGTATGTACACCCTGACATATGTGTTGTATATTGTTGAATATTGTTCCATAATTCTGAATGTTTTTAACTTAAAAAGACTATTGACTGAATGCAATTGATTCTGTGTTAAAAATTACATGCTTGAAAATGGATACAAACGTTGACATACAAATATAAGCCTACAAATATCACATTGTTAGGTCTATAAAAACTATTATTATGCATCACTGACTTAAATAACCGGTTATTTAGTCGCTAGACAGGTGAAACCAGTGAAACAGCAAAGAGCAATAAAAGCAATAGGATAAATTGAAACACGAAAAAAAGATGACACGTTTCGGTAGCGATTTTTTAAAAAAGCAACAGCGATATCCAAGTCGAGAAAAACATTTCGGAAAGTCAAAACGTACAAATATAAACACGAATAAAACGGACAAGATGAGCGAAACTGTATGATGTGTTGCTGAAACTGTTGTATTTTGTGTTCCTTACCTTCATTTATGTCCCCTGCCATAGTTTAGCTGTCATGTGAGCGCGATGGCACGTCCATGTGATTTCCTGCAGAAAAGAGCAGGAATGTCCTTCTTAAAGTTGTAATGATGTTGAAACACATGGTGAAGTGTATGACAGAGGGAGTGGGCGGAGCTTCATATTCAACAAGCTCTTTGAGGACAAACCATAGACTGTTAGACAAGCAATACTTTTAAATGACTTTACTTACAGGTTGTTTTTTATAAATAAATAAATATAACTTTGTAAATACAGTCAAATGTTATAAATCATAAATGGTTTTCCTTTACCTTCATTACCTTTTATTTTGTTTTGTTTGTTTGTTTGTTTGTTTGTTTGTTTATTTGTTTGTTTGTTTGTTTTCTGTTAAACACAAAAAAGGATGTGGAAACGTAATGAAATAAAACTGTTAGTGGTTTCACATCAGTGTTGCATACAGGCCTATGTTAATTCATACTTTATTGTGCTGTTTTAATGTGTTTATTTATTTGTTTATTTATTTATTTATTTATGCTCACTAGTGTTAAAAAATTCAATATGCATGAACATGAAAAGTGTTATGTTATTGCAATGGTCAGACAATGAAACTTTGGATCTGTTTTCACTCTTCCCCTTTCTGTCAATATAGTTTAATGTTGAAGACTACACATCCTGGGAATCCACCCTGACCTTGAGGAACTACTAAAAATAAAAGTCACAGTTCATTATAATATACTGATTCAATAATTTATGAAGTACTGTCTGTTGGAAAAAAACAATACATTTGAATACAGCTAAATTAGCATTTATAACAATGAACAACAGGGTTTAATGAAGCTGAGGTCACTATATGTTAGATGAATGTTATTTTGTAATAAACTTATAATGGGTCATAAGGAGACTAGATGAATCATTTCTTGATGCCTAGATAATGTACCTTTATTCACACTGCATCACATTTCCAGTAAGGCTTGAACTGCTCACATATTGTTGGCTAATTATCATCACATAATTTTACTAGTGAACCTTAAATGCCAATGCTCTTATTGATTTGCACGTGAAAGGTTATGGAAATTTATAATTTTCCCACTTCGTCTGCAGTGGAAGTGAAAGTGTAAAGACATTTTTTAATGCTAAACTGTTACTAAACACTAAATCTAACTGTTCCCCGCTACAGTAAATGTGCATTTCTATATAGATTTGTGTTTATGACGAAATCTAGTTAACAGTGTTATTTTATAGTTTATTATTATTGCTAAACGGCAGTGGAATGATGCAAATTGCAAAAAGTTAAGTTAATTTTGTTAATTCAAATTAAGTTAATTAAAGTTAATTCACAAAGGTTAATAATTTCACTGCATCAGTTGCATTTATATTAAACTGTTGGTATTGATTGATTAATTGATTGATTGATTGATTGATTGATTGATTGATTGATTGATTGATTGATTGATTGATTGATTGATTGATTGATTGATTGATTGATT